>JANRGW010031522.1:0-16737 GCA_024733675.1 Psilopsiagon aymara | reverse complement strand
TGTAAGGGTGGTGAGGCACTGGAATGGGTTGCCCAGGGAAGTTGTGAATGCTCCATCCCTGGCAGTGTTCAAGGCCGTGTTGGACAGAGCCTTGGGTGACATGGTTTAGTGGGAGGTGTCTCTGCCCACGGCAGGGGGTTGGAACTGGATGAGCTTAAGGTCCTTTCCAACCCTAACTGTTCTATGATGGCACAGAAGAAAGAAAAATCTTTGGTGTCCAGGTTGGTCCATCTTTGCTTTCCAATAGTATTTTTTACCCATGTTTTAAAAGCAGTATCTGCAGTAGTGTAAGTTCATAGCAAAAATATAATCATAATTGTCCATTTCAGTAAAATAAAAAAAGACTAGATAAGTGTGCTGTGCCTCCCCTTAGGAGGCTACTGTGAGTCTAAACAGCACTGAAGACCTTGTCATCCGATCCAGAGAAATACACTGTGCCTGTGCCCCCCCAGCGCAGTGCAGCCTATGGGCTGTTGTGTAGAAGCTGTGTGCCGTTGATTCTAGGTGACTGGCAGCTATAAGATTGCTCTCGTGCTCGGCTCAGCTGGCTGCAAGTGGACGTTGGGCCAGTCCCTTGCAGGTAAACTACATTGCACACACAGAGCTGAAGGGAGAATCCTTTGGGAATCATTAAGTCATGTTGAATCACAAAAACATGCTTGTATGCTGCTGTTTACCTGTGTTAAAGCCCTGCCTCCAAAATTACATATTTTCCTTTCAACCAGATACCAAGGGGTAGAGGTTTCAGAGTGACTTTGAGGTAACATTGGGCTCAGTTCTTACTTGATTTATTTGGATGTGATGTGGGATATGGCTGTTCTTCCTCCATCATTACCTGTCTAAATCAGATAGGATATCCTCCATCAGATCCTACTCTAAAATGACTTATTTACAGAGGGTTCTGGAACCCTGGTAAGTCTCCTGTTTGATGGAAAACAGAAGTTTTCTAGTAAAACCAATTCCATCTCTATCAGATCCCTGCAGAATCATGCAGGTTTAGGCTTTTGACTTCTTATTCCTGCATGCACTTTCTAAGCTACTTTGTAAGCATGACCATAAGGGAAAGACAATGTTTTTCTTCCCAAACAGGATTTTAGCATTGAGCCAAAGAGCAGAGATGCAAAGCTGTTCAAGACGAAGCACTCAAAAGCTGATGCAGAGAGAGGAGACCGACCCTCCAACCTGAGCTCCCTGTACGACAGTGCAATCAACCATTTTAAATAAGCTCTCAAACCAGTCTCAAAGATTTCAGGAGCAGCTTGGACTATGTCAAGAATGCAGGCATAGTTATCCCTCCCATCAACCAGAACTTTTCTTGCACTGCAGTTGGGATGGGTCCTTTGCCTGGGAACCTTAATTACAGGTATGGGAGCAGAGCTAGAGGAGCTCATATCAATCATCCCTGTTGCTGAGGGACTGAAATGGCTGGAGAGAGGTGCAACGTGATGATGGTGGAAGATGTGATGTGTGTCTGGGACAGGACATGGCTAGGAACAGCTCTTGGATGGAGGATTGTCTTCACCTCAAGCAGCTGTGCATGTGTTTCAGCACTGGGCAAAGCTCCTGAACAGCAGCAGGTCACCAGCTGCTGTGGCACTTGGTTTTCTTTGGCTTGTGGCTTGTCCTTTGGACCAAACTTCTCTGTTAAGTGAGCTCACAAAAGGATGTTTTCCCTGTGAGCCATCTTCCTAAGCATTTCACAACAATGTTTCTGGATGTCTTGCATTTGTTGTTTTTATTTTCACCAGGTTAATACAAAGTTTGGGGCATTTTTCATTACAGAGTTGGCAAAAAGAATAAAAAATACTTCAACCCATTTCTATGGCAGTGGAAGCATTCTCCAGCATTCTACAGTGTAAGCTTGACCTCAGTAAGTCATCTGCCTTTCCCCCTTGGCAAAGCAGAAATAATTCTGAACTCAAGTACATGTTTTCTTGTCAAGAATCCCATCTGTTGCAGCCTTCACCATGACTCCCAACTAGAAATACTCTGTTCTTCACTGCTTTTGTCCTACAGATGTGTTGTCTGTTATCCCTTGCTAATAGTTACCTTATATGAAACATACTTCGTGTCAGAGGACAATTTTAAATGAGGGCGCAGTCCTCATGGGTTTCTGTGAGACCTGGAATAAATCCACAGCCAAAAAAAGCAGACCTTGTGTGCTGTGCTGCTGAAGCAGAATTAAGGATTTGGGTTTAACATGGTCAGGGCCTTATTTAGTCATGTCATAAATGCATTGAAAATAGATAATGAGAAAAAGTGAACTGGAAAGCTTTACACTGCACAAACTACCTAAGCAATATTCTTTCCATGCTAGCAGGAATGTTTGCCTTCTTACACCTAACTAATCTAAGACATTCTCCAGGTGGTGTATTTTGTCCCTCTGACAGCAGTCTCCTTTAGATGATTGTTTTGGGGTTATCTTGCTGTGGCTGTTCCATTGTTTATAATGTATAAATAACACTTGAGCAGAATGGATTCCTTCCCAGGTTCCAACTACAGCAGAACATTGCTCTGTTGATGCATTTTTAAGCTTGAAAATAGCTTTGGCTTTCTGTTTGGGGGGTTTTCCCCTGTATTTTCACGAGCTGGCACTTTTACCCTTGATTACAGGTCACTAATGAAAAAAACAACCTGCAGGCGAATAGGAGAAAATGGGAATTCTCCAAGACAGATGTGCATTTGCCAAAGCTAAATCATCTGCCTGAGCTGAGAGGAATGGAAAGTATGATGTCCTCTGAATAAAACCTGGTTACTAAATGAATGGCAGGAAGCAATGTGTGTTGCAGCTCTTGCTCCCTTAACACTGTATGCATTGGCTGTCTTTTGCAGGGTGGCATCCCAGATACGTCAGAAAGGAAAATAAAACCATTTCAGAGTCCCGTGTTCCCTCCCTTGCTGCTATTGACCTCCATATCCCAAGCCTGGCCTCACAGCAAGTAACAACATTTTGGGAGTCTCATTTGATCAAAGAATAGGTTTGGTTTAAGTTACATGTTGGTGTTGCATTTCCCTATCAGGCAGTTTCTTATTATCCTCTCCATTTATACCAGACCTGGAAAATGGAAAGCTCTCTGGCTTTTTCTTCCCCAGCTTGAAGCTGTCAGGGACTTTAATGCTTGAGGCATCAGAAGGCAGCTTCCCCGGAGTCGAGCACTAGGCTCATGGAGATCACACCTGCCTGTAAAAAGGTGGGCTCTCATTTCTACTGTATAGCTTTAATTTCTGTACACACATGGTATGTACAGGCAAATTATGTTGCCTCTGCCTTTTTTTTGGCCTTTGCTTAATAGATTCCTACCGTTTTTTACAAAAACCTTCCCAGAGCATTCTCATGGCTTTCAAATGGACAGTTCTGTGAATGCTTGGCATTGGTGTTGGAAATCACACAGTTCATGAAGCTGGGTTTTAGCAAGCTGGCAGAGTAAAAAAAAAGGGGAAGCTGTTTGCCTTCACATGAGGAGTGGGAAAATGCATGTACAGCACTGTCAAGGGCATCAGGGAAAATGGAAGGGAGAAGGGAGAACGGGGGGGGGGGGGCTTGTCAAACTTAACATTAGTGAAAATGCTTAGAAATTAAGTCATGCAATCTAAATTAATGTAGCTGTTGATACCTCCCCAAGCATGAGGTAGGAGTCTGGGAGAGAAGGAGGCTTAGGAAAAGTCCTGGCTGTGTGGTTGGCTTGTTGACTTGTAGTCTTAAGATCAAAGGACTGAGTTTGAACTCAGCCACTCATCTGCACTATCACTTAGCATTCCATATTACCATTCCAGATTGTTTTAAGCTGAAGCTTTTAAATGTGGTTTTAATAGTTTCTCATCTTGACTAAAAGACATACAGGTTTTTAAGTCATTTTGTCTGAAAGAATACTCAGGGGAAAAAATGTGTGGTTTTGTTTGCTGTTGTGCTTTTTTTCTATTAGGGTATTGTTACCTCTTGGTGCTCAGGATCTTCCAAGGAGTCTGCTGT
The DNA here is from genome assembly GCA_024733675.1 of Psilopsiagon aymara. Classification (NCBI taxonomy): domain Eukaryota; kingdom Metazoa; phylum Chordata; class Aves; order Psittaciformes; family Psittacidae; genus Psilopsiagon; species Psilopsiagon aymara. The sequence continues at coordinate 12,767 of JANRGW010031522.1, read as the reverse complement.
ATGTATTGGAGTTAGTATCATCCTCTTGCATGTGGGAACTGCAGTGCTGAGCTTAGGGTATTTACCGTCAGAATTGCCTCTCTTTCCTTGCTGAGGCCGGGCAGAAGGGACTGAGGGAACATAAATTGGGGAGAAGAAAGAGGAAAGGAGACAAGGTGCTTTGGAAGTGTCTTCAGAGCCTGTGCTCTAAAATCTCAATAGCTTTATTGGAACTATGTCCTGCATTGATGGGCTTTACTCAGGGCTCTGGCTCCAGATGTGATCACATACCTGCCCCTGCAGGGATTCTCTCTGGGGTCAAAGGGACCACCAAGCACCAGTGCTGCATGTGCTCCTCTTCTGTATGAGCATATTTGTCAAATAATGTGATATGGAAGAAAGGAATAAAAACAGTGGGATGGGAAGCAAGCCTAATAGTAGAAGTAGGGGAATAAGAAAGTTGTCTCATCTGTGAAGCACAGAGGTGTTAGCAAGATAATAAATCAAAATAAAGGAGGATTATAACCAGGAAGAACCTCTGTGGCATTGTTAGCCTGCCCATAACATCATTCTGCTTTGCTCCTCTCAGTGCAGGCGGCTGAAAGGGTGGGAACAGTCCGCCTGAGTTACCAGTGCTAAGGCTATGAGTTCTCTGAGGAGGGAGGAGGAATCCCTCACCCTCCCGCCAGCACAGCATGTGGCCATGGAAGCGGTTTGTGCACAGCCCCAGGCAGAGTTCGCACTGCCATTGCTGCTGGATTTCTTGCACACAAAACAACTCCTGAAATGTTGACATTTTGGTCTTGTCTGAGAAGGATAGTGGCTTTTGGTGTGTGACAAGGGCAGATGCTGGTTTGGAGGATTTTCAGAGGAAGCTGCGCTTTCTTTTGTTGAACTGCTGCCCAAGAGAGGGGTTTCCTTTTTAAATGAGTAGTGAAGAGAGTGGATGGCTGCTAAACTTGCCTTGATGCGCTACCAAATCTGTGATGGAAAACACCTTGGCCTTAAAGAAAACATTCATGCAAGAAATACAACGTTTAAATGTGTAAGTGCTCCCAGCTGTTCCTTTGAAACCCTTGCAGCATGTGTGACTTTGTGTTCAGCTCCTTTTCCCCCCACACATTCATTTGGGTGGTTGTCTTTTGGGTGTTTAAGTGGGTCAGTTGACTGGCTGCTCTTAGTGGTGAGGGAAGACTATCAGTGTGAATTGACACACCAGCAAGCAGTGTGTAAGCAGGGTTGCTAGTGATAAGGAAAATGGCCTCTGTGCACACTCAGTAGCTCAATGAAGTGCTCAATCCCATGAGAACATGGCACTTAAGTGTAGAACTCGGCATAGAAGGTTGGGGGAAGAGACGGCATCACTTTTGTCTTGGGACTGTTAGGAGGCTATTTTTGCTTAACTGCCAGAGTCAGATCTGCAGTGTCCCTCAGTTGCTCATAATTCTGTTTTCAGCTGTCACAGCTTACCCCACTGCACGTTATAGTCGATTTTGGAACCTTAACTGTCTTTCCCCAAAAGACAGCCTTTCCCATCAATGTGGAATATGGTACGGATGTCATTGTCTTCAGAGCTTTGTGGCTATCCTGTGTATTGATGTGTATGTTAAAATTTCTAAATAAAAGGATATTTAAATCCCAAATCCCTTTGTACAAGTATGAATGTAAGCTGTGCTCACTTGGTCTTCCCTGGAGTCAGTGCTGTGACAGCTTGTCAGCTCACTTGTACCTGCACCAAAAAATAGGACCTTTAAATCCATTTTTATTTAATAATTGATACCAACTTTCTTGCAGCCATTTATAGGCGCAGGCTCCCCTCAGCAGCACATCGCTGACAGTGCCCGGGGCAAACACAACCACTCTGCTTGCCTAAAATGGACCTGCAGAGGATTTCCCAAGCTGAAGATGGATGGAGCAGCACCTAGTCAGGACACAGGGCTGCTCCCAGCACCACGGTGCTCAGCCCAGCACCTTCCCTTGGACATGGCAAATGGCTCCTCCAGAAAAACAGGCAGGGAAATGGCCCCATTCTCTGGCTGTGGGCTACTCCCCCTGTGCTGCATAAAGATGCTGGGGTTTGTTATTTGGGGAGGGGGGAAAAAATGAATGTTTTAGTGGAGGAGGGGAAAGGAGGAAATTGGGGGGGAGGAAGTAAGTTTTTTAGCAGGTGGGAAAGGAAGGTTGGCGTGAGGAAAGGGTTTGGAGAGAGAAAAAAGGTTGGGGGAGGAAAAGGTTGTTGGGGAAGGGAAAAAAAGGAAAGCTGGGGGAGGGGGGGAAGATTTTGGGGAAGAAGGAGGGGAAAAGGAAGATTTTGGGAAAAGGTCTGAGGAGAGAGGGAAGGAACAGTTTGAGGGGAAGGAAGGCCTGGGAAGATTTTAGGGGAGAAGAGAAGGAAGGTTTTAGGGCAAAGTGGGAAGAAAGTTTTGGGGCAGAAGGAGGGAAGGTTTTGGGAGGAAGGAAGGTCTAGGGCAGGGGGAAAAGAAGGGTTTTTTGAGGGGTGAAAGGAAGGTTTAAGAGCAGGGAAAGGTTTTCAGGGAAAGGGGAGGAGAAGGAAGGTTTTTTTTGGGGGGGAAGTTTATGGGGAGAGGGGGTGGAAAAAAGCTTTTAGGGGAAGGAGTGTTTTTGGGGGGAGGAAATGAAGTTTGAAAGTGGAGGAAGGTTTGGAGGGTGAAGGAGAGCTTTTAGGGGGAAGGAGAGGGGTTTTGTGGGATGGCAAAAGGAAAAAAAAAAAACCAAAACAGAAGGTGGTTTGGGGGAAAAGGGATGGTTTAGCAGAGGGGAGAAGAGGAAGGACAGGGCTTGGAGGAACCTGGTCAAGTAGAGGGTGTCCCTGCCCTGAGGGGATTGGAAGCGGATGAGCTTCCAACATAAGCCATTCTAAGATTATAAGGCTCAGGGAGGGGGAAGAAGGACTCAGAGAAGAAGCGGACTAGACCCAAAAGGTTTTTAGCCAGAGGGAAGGCTTTGGGAGGGGCGAACGTAGTCTTGCAGGCGGAGGCCCGCTGCGTCGACTGCTTCGGCGACGGTCGGGGCGGAAGCGGCGGGGCGGGGACAGCTATGGCTGCAGCCGGGGAGAAGGGCTGCGAGCACTACCGGCGCGGCTGCCTTCTGCGGGTGAGGCGGTGGCGGCGGGGCAGCGGGAGGCGGCGGGTCTTCGCGCTGGAGGGTTCATTCCGAGCCGGTCCGGTCTGGTCCGATCCGATGCGTTCTGTGCCGCTCGTAGGCGCCGTGCTGCGGGAAGTTGTACGCCTGCCGGCTGTGCCACGACGGCGCTGAGGAGCACCGGCTAGACCGCTTCCGTGTGGCCGAGGTGAAGTGCACCCGCTGCCGCCTCCTGCAGAAGGTGGGTCCGGTGGGGAAGGGTGCACCGCCATTTTGGGGGGGCCGCCATGTTGTGTGGGGCCGGCCGCGCTGCTAACGACCCTCTTCTCGGTTCCTCCTCCTCTTCCCGGTTCCTCCTCCTCTTCCCGGTGCGACGGCAGGCCCAGCAGCGCTGCGAAGGCTGCGACAACCTCTTCGGCGAATACTACTGCGGGATTTGCCACCTCTTCGACAGCGACAAGAAGCAGTACCACTGCCCCGATTGTGGCATCTGCAGGTGCGTGAGGGGCCGGCGGGACCGGTGCGCCCTGCTCTGGTGAAGAACGGAGCGGGAAGGGAACCGGCCCTGACCTGACGCTTTTCTCCTCAGGATCGGGCCAAAGGAGGATTTTTTTCACTGCTCAAAGTGTAATTTATGCCTGAGCTTGAGCCTTCGAGGAAAGCACAAGGTAAGAACACACCTGTTAACGCTGTGTTCTAGAAGGAAAGCACCCTGAAAGTGGAAGCTGACAGTGCCTTATCTCCATCCCAGGCCACACGAGCAGGGGGAGCAGCAGGTTCTCTTTCTCTAAGTACTCCTAAAAGCAACACAGAGCACTTTGGGCTGGCTTTACGAGTAGTTAGAGCTACAGGAAATAAACACCTTGCTGTCTTTCTCTACTTTTTGAAGGATCTTATCTGAGTGTGGCAGTTTGAGCTCCTCATCCTGCAGCAGTATAGGTAAAGCTAGGCTGCTTGCAGAAGTTCTGGGAGCCCTTATATGTTGAAGCTGTTTGGTGTTTAATATGGTTAGCCACCTGTTAGAATCGTAGCATAGTGTTGGGTTGGAAGGGACCTTCCAAGGTCATCTAGTCCAACCCCCCTGCAGTGAGCAGGGATGACTTCAACTAGATCAGGTTGAATTCTCACAACTTCAGACCTAAAATCAAACAGTAATGTTTCATGCGTATTTTCTTACAATTTTTAAAGTATTTTAGAATTTAGGAAAAAATATTCACGTAGTAGAATAACTTTTTGTTTGTTTTTTTTTTACCTTTCCAAAGTGCATTGAAAATGTCTCCAGGCAGGACTGTCCAATATGTTTGGAGGTGAGCTGCTGCTTTCTGTCTCGTGGGTTTGTGCGTGACTGTGTTTTTTACTCCGACTGCATTAATTTTCTTCTGTCTGATGCTTGTCTTGAAACAGGATATTCACACATCTCGTGTTGGAGCGCACGTGTTGCCTTGTGGTCACCTTCTGCACAGGTGAAGCATTGCAGATACTTGAGAGAGCTGCCTTGTTGTGCTTGATGTTCCTTCAGCAGCACTCCAGGCCTGGTTAATCTGTATCAGCTACGGACAGCTGGTTTCGTAGGGACCCACATGGTAGGAATCAGTCTCTGTTTCATTGGGAAATTCTTTAGGAAGGTTGTCTTCCTTGTGCAGCAAACTTTGGCAGTGGCAGAGGGACCTCTGTACTGTTCATTCTAAGCTCTCCTATGCTGAGTTTCCTTCTGTTACTGCTTAAATTTCAAGATGTCCCTCCTTGGTGCAGGAAGCAGTTGCATGATAATTTTAAGAGGTTGGTGGCAGCTCATCCACGAAGTTTTAGATTGTTCCTTTAAGACACCCTTGTCTCACCCCCACCCCTATTTTCTCTGTGCACTGAGTGAACGGCTTCCCTTTTTCATGTAATTCTCTTCGGCCTTAGTCTTCCAACTCCTGAACTTACCTTGTGATGTACCACACTCCATTTTTTAAGCAGACTTGAACCACACAGACCTTTTCATAGTATTGACTCTTTTCCTTCATGTTAAAAGACCTTAGAATGGAATCAGATGTGCTGGGAAGCTCTCTGTTCACTTGAACTCAGGCTGTTTTTAACTTCTGGTTTGGGGCACACTGCTGTGTGCCTTTTTTCAGTCCAAGTGTGTTACTGGTCAGTAGTTGTGTTCTCCTTACTGAACTTCTCACTGTGTTTTCTTTTCAGAACATGTTACGAGGACATGCTGAGGGAGTAAGTGTTTCTAAATGTCTCTTGATATTGTTGTAGTCCAAACAAATTGCTTAGAGGCAAATATCGTGATGCCAGTCCTGTACTAAATAACTTAGAGCAAACTCCTGAAGGGATAAGGGGCTTTTAATTTCCAGTTCTGCTTGCAAGATCTTCTTGATTTCATAAAATCAGACTGGTGTGGGCTGGAAGGGGGACCATAAAGTCCATCCAGTTTCAGCTCCTTGCCACAGGCAGGGACACCTTCCACTAGACGAGGTTGCTCCAAGCCCTGTCCAACCTGGCCTTGAACACTGCCAGGGATGGGGCAGCCACAGCTTCTCTGGGCACCCTGTGCCAGGGCCCCACCACCCACACAGGGAAAAACTTCTTCCTAAGATCTCATCTCAGTCTCCGCTCTGTCAGTTTAAAGCCCTTCCCCCTTGTCCTACCCCTACATTCCCTTGTCCAAAGTCCTTCTCCAGATTTCTTGTAGGCAAATTTGTGGTGTTTTTCCTCAGTGTAATATGCAACTTGTCCTTTTGGGTGGACTTGTTTCATGACCCTGTGCCATCTTCTGATTTAGCCTTTTTTTCCTTCCTGCAGAGGTTACAGGTGTCCTTTGTGCATGCACTCAGCTTTAGATATGACAAGGTACTGGCGCCAGCTGGATGATGAAGTAGCGCATACTCCTATGCCCACAGAATATCAGAACGTGATGGTGGAGGTAAGAGACGAGGCTTGAAACCGTGTCTCTACTCTTAGCAGGTCTGTGTCTTTTTATTATCGGCAGTAGAGGGCACTAGGAACCAGAATTCAGCCGGATGCTTAGGAAATGATGAAGAAATGTCATGCGTGGGCTTACAGTAGTCATTTGCTGGCTTTATAAACACCGAAAAAAGAAGCAGCCCCCACCTGCACTCCAAAAATACCAGTCCCAAAACTGTGATCTGAGTGGTGTTAGGATCACACAGCAGAGAAACAGCTTGGTCTTTGAAAGTATCTTGCTTTTTCTGGTAGTGTTAGGGTATGTATTAGTGAAGAGCAGGAACATTTTAACAGCTTGGAGCTTTGTGTTTCAGAGTAAGGTTGGTGGATTTTCTGCAAAAATCTGAAGCTGCTGGTTTGTAAAAGGCTAGAAGAGAGAGCCAACTTCTGTTTCCTTTGTGTTAATTCAGAGCCATGAAACTCATTGTGTTGCAGGTAATGCTGCATTAAACAGCCTATGTCATTAATGTTTTAGTTGCATCTGCTGTGGTTTAGATAACCCATCCTGCTGGGATTTTTTTTAGAAAATCTTTCCTGTCTATTTTGAGAAGAGCACTTGCTTGCCTGCCCTCAGTTGCAGACCAGCTAATGCTGCTGGTGGCTGTTAGTGTGCCATCGCTTCACCTGAGGGTTTCTCAAATTGTTTCTGACATCAAGAGAAGAGGCCAGAGAGTGTCTGTCCCTGACCTATGCAAGGGGTCACCTAAGGAGTAAATCCTCTCTGATTGTGCAGTGTGACCTGAGTGTTACAAATGGAAAAGTTAAATCAGCCCCACTGTCTTTGTCCCCAGTGGCAAATGAGTTCTGTGGTTGCTAGAATCATGGTCAGAGTGTACTGCTGAGTGTCCTGCTGGTGCTAAATCCTCTCTCTGTCTTTTCTGTGTGCTTAGATCCTTTGCAATGACTGCAATACCCGCTCTACAGTGCGGTTCCATGTCTTAGGCATGAAGTGCAAAAACTGTGAGTCATACAATACCACCCAGTATGGAAGATGCAGCCTTTCTTTGGAGGAGCAGTGACCAAGACAGGCTCTGGACAAGGAACACTCCACCTTGGAAGAGACTATTTAAAGAAAAAAAATTAGTAATAAGCAAATAACCTACTTGTCAGTAAAAATTTATTCCAAATCATCATGGCACAAGTGAAGTGGTTACAAGATTTAATTCATGCTGGTGCAAAGGAGTTCTGGTACCTGTGCCCCCTCCCCAGAACATGAGGCATGGCATGAGCAGGCCCTTGGGAAGCTCCCCACCACGTGGTTAGTTTCTAGAGAATAGCATCCTTCAAAAGGGCTGTTTGCTGCATTGGAGACATCCTGGAAGAATAACTACCAGGGAGAACGAGGAAGGACAAGCAGCTGACGCATCAGATGATGTTCTGGGGTGGCTGAAGGTTGCAAATGTAACAGGAGGTGGAGGTACAGCTATTCTGGTGGCAGCTGTTGGAGAAAATGAACTTGTGAGAGTGGCCTTTTTACATAAAGCTGACATCCACAAAGTTTTATGCCAGTACATTTTGTTCCTTCTAAATGATGCACTTGTTCTAGGGCTTGTGAGCAAGTGGCTGCCAAGGGTGAGCTGGCAGAAATGGCTTCCTTGGGTGATGAGCACCCTAAAAACCTAGCTGCATGACCACCCTTCTCCCACAGGCACCCATTTCTTCCTCATTTTGCTTTATTCCCTTGCAAAGGCTGAGGTGCTGTGAGGTTTAGACACTCACACAGTGATGTTTTGATGGTTCAGTAAACAAAAGCGAAGCTCATATTTGTTATGCCAGGATTGGCATTGAGCTGAGCTTGAGACATTTGCTAAAGCAGCAGCAGTTCATAGAGAGGCACTCAGGCAGTGCAGGGACCAATTTTTTTGTGGTTTTGTTTTTTTGGTTTGGGTTTTTTTATTTTTTACAATAGTATCTGGTTTCATTTGTGGGGAGAGAATGGAGGAGTGCTTTTACAGAACAACCCAACAAACCTTTCCACCTTTCCTCATGTAAAGTCCTGCCCAAGGTGTTTTGCAGCCTAAATATTACAGCAAGTTCTTGGCTTCTGAGAATTTCAGAACATGCAAATAGTTTCCAGTAATGAGATAAAATAGATTAATCAAGTTACTCTTCATGCAGCTGCTTTTTTTTAACCTGTAAAACAACACCTTTTCTTCTTCAGCTGATGGTGCCCCTTTGTGTATGAAATACCAGCAGTGGTCTGGAGCTTGCCTTTCCTGGAGTGTCTTCTGAAGCACTTTTCTCTCTGCCGTAAATCAGTGTAAAACAGCATCTCTATTAAAACGAGTCACACCATAGGCAGTGTGCTTGCTCTGTTTTTACTCTCTGAGTAAAACTCCCAACTGAGTTTATGATCCAATAATGAGAAATAAGGGCTTGACGAATGGCTGTGTGACCCGTAGGTCACCTACAAAAAAGAATGGTCTTAATAGCCCAAATACTTCTGTGGGATGGGAGGATGGTGTCCCCCCAGCACTGAGGCTGATTTTCTCCACCCTCCATGGCATTTTGGATGACCCCACTGTGGGGACCCATGTTTAGTCTGCATCAGCTCATCCAGAGCCCATAAAAAACTTCAAGGCTGGGCTGGAGGGGACATGGGTTTTGGGTGAGGGAGCAGGTAAGACTTCCTTCCGTGACTGTGGAGCTTTTGGGAGTGCTTCTAGGGAAAGGTGTTCATTGGGATGTGTGGGGCAGCATGTGGTGGCTTCTCCCTTGAGGCTAGTGTCAAAATGATGGATGTGGTGGGGACTGTGTTGTCGTCAGAAGTCACAATGCAGAAGGATCATGGCTTGGCACCATGCTGTCTTCCCATCTTCGCATGAGTTGGGCTTGGGGTTGGATGTTCTAGGAAGTGCCTCTCTGGGGGGATTACAGGCTGGGAAGGGGCTGGGTTGGCTATGGGACTGTGAGTCCCTGCTGTTGACTAATGAGTGAGGTGTTCATCTCTGCTTGACCTCAGGCTCCTGTAGAGGATAAGAAGGAGTCTCCTCTTGTTTGTGGATGACACTTTGGTTCTTCCATTGAAGCTGCCAGCAAGACTCCCTGCTGCTTTAAAACACTGTCTAAATGTGTGTTGTCACCTGAGGACTTCCTTCCCTGGATGGAGACCTGCTCTCATGTAAGCCCTGATGGGGCTCATATCAGCCTGGAGGAGTTGTCATCTCAGAGCTTTGGGGTCTTGGGACATGCCCAAGGGTTTCTTTAATCAGGAATAAGCAGCAGCCCTGAGGGTGCAGGGGAATTTGTGTGCCTGCTCCCAGCAGAGCTTGTACCATCACCATCACTGCTGCCCAGGGCTGGAGGACATGGCTGAGGGCACCTGCCTCCTGCTCCCCAAGATACTCCAGTCCCATGGTGACAGCCAGCAGCTCAGCACAGTTTGGGTGCTCAGAAGCAGGATGAAAAGGGTTTGGGTGATGACACTTTAGTGTTTTCAAGGTGCTTTTCTTGCTTGGGTGTTGCTGCCCAGGAGGTGACTTCCCTGTGGCAGTTAAAGGACAGGCAGGATTAAATGAACTGTGAATGGGATAAAAATGTGATGGTTTTGAGATAAATCTCAAAGGGAAGTTGAGGTTTCTGCATTACTAAAGCAGTTATATAATCATAGAATCATAGAATGGTTGAAATGGGCCTTAATATTATCTAGTTCCAATAGTCCCTTGATCACACTCCTAACTGATGCCTGAGAAGCAAATGGGCTTCCATGGGCCACAATTTGGGTGGTGGCTGAAGAAGTAGAGGTGGTGTGGAGATGTGTTGGGCCATCCAGCATAACTGGGAAAAGAAACAGCCAATAAATTCCTGTTCCATTAAAAAGCCACTAGTGAGTGGATGCTCAGAGAAAGGTTGGGAAGCTCTGTCGAGTCCTGGTTTTGGGTTCCAAAACTGGGGCAGGCTGTCTCTGCAGATGACTGTCCTCAGCTAGTTGATGAGGGCTGTGGGATGATGGAAGAGGTGATAAAACCCTCTTTTGGGTTGCTCACAAGCAAGTCTTGCGTGACATAGGGTTGTTGAAGGTCCCTGTTAGAGAGTTGCCATAGTTCAGCCTGGAGATGAGTAGGCTCTGGGTAGACCTTTTAACAGTCTTCCAACACCTAAAAGTGCAAGAAAGCTGGAGAGTGGTTTTGGACAAGGGCATGTAGTGACAGGACAAGGGGGGAAGGGCTTTAAACTGCCAGAAGGGGAGGCTGAGATGAGATCTTAGGAAGTTCTTCCCTGTGAGGGGGTGAAGCCCTGGCACAGGCTGCCAAGAGAAGCTGTGGCTGCCCCATCCCTGGCAGTGTGCAAGGCCAGGTTGGATGGGGCTTAGAGCAACCTGCTCTAGTGGAAGGTGTCCCTGCCTGTGGTAGGGGCTTGGAACTGAGTAAGCTTTAAGATCCCTTCCAACCCAAGTGAGTCTGTGATTCGTCAGCACCCAGTTAGCTGCTGCCTTTAGAAGGTGGGGAGATGCTGAGGACATCTAAAGTGCTGCTATATGACATAGGCTTTAACTTCCCTTTTGTGTGTCTCCTAAGGATTTGCGCTGGCAGGTGGAGATATGGAGGCTGTAAGGTCTACACTGTCCTCTTGGAAGCTGGGAGGGCTGCACTGGCAGCCCAGTGCCTGTGCTGGTGAGCCTTGGGGCAGAGATGCTGTTATCCCTCTGGGTCCATCACACCTCATACTTCATCCTGGCAGGCCTCCTCCCTCCGAGGAGCTGTGGCCATGAAAGCCTGTGTGATGGCCATGCAGGACATGAATTTCTGCAGCTAGAAGCAGCAATCCAGCCTTAATAAAGAAAAAGAAAATAATACCAACAAAAAAAATAAACCAGAGCTGGCAAATTCTCCCTGGGAGCAGCTGCCAGGGAGAAACAGATGCAGCAACTTCTTCATTAACTTGATGAAATACATATTTAAAAAGATACATTGTTCCAGGGCTGCTGAGCTCCTAACCTGGCAAATGCAAGTGGGGACAACTAAGGGAGGAGTGGATTGGTTGGGGTTGGTGGATATACACTTATACACCCACCACGGTGTTGCTGTTGGGAAGCACAGGAGAGCAACACAGGCTTATCACTTGCCAAAGCTGAGGTTGAATTTCTGTCCATCTTGCAGCTTCCATTTCCAGACTGTTCTGCTCATTACCAGCATATCATTTCCTGTTTGTGGGATGGGGTTTTGGTGGTTTGTGTTCTTTTTTTCCCTGCAAAAGTACTGTTAGTTCATTCAGCTGAAAAATAGTAACATGGAGCAGATGGGAAGCCAACTTTGGAAAACTCCAAAATGAAGTAGCCTTTAAGTGTGTTGCTGAGTGTAAAATCATGCTGGTCAAGTTCACAAGCAAACAGATTTGATACTAAGTGGTAAGTTAATTTTATCCCAGCTGGAAATACGTCGATTTGGATTCCAACCACAAGAGGAGGCTGAAAGAAAACCTTAGTTGAGCTGAGCTTTGGAAAGCAGCTCACTCTGCAGCTGGACTTTTGTATTGAGTTGAGAAAGAAAGTGATCTTGGGGGTGGGATCTAGCTGATTTTGACCTTTTGCTGTCTTGCTTTTGGAATTTGTCTCTGCAAAGTGAGGGGGGGCAGCTGGGGAAACTGATGCCACCAGCTGAACCACTTTATTGTGCATTTAACTTGGCAGCAAGCCCTGAACTCCCTTTGCCAGGGAAATAAATGGTATTGCACAGCAGAAAAACGAATGGCTTGCAGAGGTGATAAAGATAAATGTGGTGAATAAAGACAGTCAGGCAGCTGTTGTATGGAGTACATGTTGTAAGGTGCCGCACTGAGCTTTGCTGCCCTGATTCATAGAGGAGCCCCTGCTCTTCTCGGGGGGGTTGGACAGGGAGTCACAGAATCCTGGAGTGTTTTGGGTTGGAAGGGATCTTAAAGCTCATCCAGTTCCAACCCCCTGCCATGGGCAGGGACACCTTCCACTAGACCAGGTTGCTCCAAGCCCCTTCCAACCTGGCCTTGAACGCTGCCAGGGATGGGGCATCCATCCTGGGTAGCAGTGCCATTGTGCAAGGTGGGTTTCATTCTTGCATCCCTGGGCTTTACTTCCATCCTCCCAGAGATTAGCGCATCTGAGGATACTGGTCCTCTGCATCCTGGCCCTTCTACTTTGATGGAGAGAGGATTCCCAGTTTTGGGTGGAAGGATGAGTGTGATGACTCTGGTGTGGTTTTGCCTTGCTGGCAGGAAACAGTTAAGTGTGCTTTCATGGCCTTGGGTCCAGTAGCACCATTTGGGGAGGAAGTTTAATTGCATATTAAACCTCCTGTACAGTCTTTCCTTCCTGTGGGCTCTTCTCGAGGTGGTTGCATGCCTGGGGATAGGTTGTGGATGCAAGGCTGGAGCTGGAGGGGTGGTGGGGAGGTACCCCAGCGTGGCAGATGCTCAGCTGGTGGCAGTGGCTGTGAAACTCAACCCTAAGCTCTATGGAAGCAGCAGCTGCAGCAGTGTGTTTTTAGTCTGCATCCCTGGGAAGTGTTTGGGGAAAGGCAGGGAGAGCTCTGCAACTGGTCCCTGCCTCTTGGGTGGGAGAACACTCTTCCCAGAATCTCTGACTTTCCCTGAGGCCAAGGCTGATGTCTTGAGCCTGCTTGGCTGCAAAGAACTTGTCTGGCTTTTTCTTTTCAACTGGAAGCAACACAGGGAAAGGCTGTCATGGGTTCAGCAGTAGCAGTCATTTTTCCCCTTCTTGGTAGCTGGTGCAGCACTGTGTTTTTGACTTGTGG
>JANRGW010031521.1:0-65387 GCA_024733675.1 Psilopsiagon aymara | reverse complement strand
GGTTGCCCAGGGAAGTTGTGAATGCTCCATCTCTGGTGGTGTTCAAGGCCAGGTTGGACAGAGCCTTGGGTGGCATGATTTAGTGGGACGTGTCCTTGCCCATAGCAGGGGGGTTGGAAGGAGATGATCTTAAGATCCTTTCCAACCCTAACTGTTCTATAATTCTAAATGCTTACTCTGTATGTGTGTGTGGCTACAAAGATAGGGTGTAGTTCTTAATAGCCATCAAACAGTTTTGTGCTTTCAGTCAGACTGATGCAAATATTTATTCTGCATTTCCTGTACCTGATATTGTAAAAATTAAGCGGGATCCAGTGCATAGCTACATTGAATCTTAGAGTTTTAGAGAGCGGTGATGGCAGCAATCCCTCCTGTATTTGTTCTCAGCTTCAAGAAAAGCAGAGCTGGCTGTTGTCTTCTCTCTCCTTCCTGACAAAAGTTTTTGTATGCTTAAACCCTTAACAAACATTTTCAGCTTCCTTTCCTTGTCTCTTATCTAATCACTTTGGATAGGTAGTCTTTGGGTCACTATTTTTTTTGTGTGTGTTTACTCCAACCATATTTGAAAGTTAAAAAACAAAGTAGAAGGACATGTAGTAACAAAGTCTAATCTTGAAATTCCTGTGGCTATTACTGCTGTTGGATGGCTACTGCTATCTTGCTGTGTAATGTCCTATAAAAGTACTATTTTATATGTGATATTGAAAAGAATAACACAGCTGACTGCCTTTATGTGTTTTAAAGTGTGTGTCACTATTGCTTAGCACCAATTAAGATGCAAACAGTTGCATCTGAGCTAGAGTTCAAATGGGGGAGATTTGCCCAGTCTCACTCACCCGTTGGTGACCACCTGCCAGGATGCTAGTCTGTCAACAGCTCCTTGTGCTGGCAGGCACACACATCTTTTAAATTCCCAAACTCTACTGGCTTTGAAAATAGTTTGCAGCCTCTCCCTTTTACACATTTTTTTTTTCCTGCATATTCATTCAAGGCACAAAACCCATAAAACAAATTGATCAAGGCATCAGTAGAACTTGCTTTAGCACAAGGTGAAACTGAAGGACAAAGAACTAGCTTTTTGGGTAAAGCATCCTTTATTAGCCTGTGAGGCCATCCACAGGTCAGTTTTTCAATGAATTCTCTTACAAAGTTTTGGAAAGTGCTTGAGATAATATTTGTATACATTAATATTGGCAATGTATCCCCTGTTTTTTATTTTGCTTCACTGATGTGTGTATACCTAGGAGAAAACTCCTTCCAGAGTTAAAAAAATTCTATATAGGAGTATCACTTGGAAAATTGGTTTTGGATGGTTATGTAAATCTTTCTGATAGCTAGACACTAATCCCTGCCAAAATTAGAAAGGCTTCTTCCTATAATATAGAGCAGATCTGGATACCAGTTTTGAGGTAGATTTCAAACCCGAGGCAGAATACAAATCATGTACTTCAGCGTTTCTAATGTGTCACAGCCTGAAAGGTTTCCAGCAAGTTTTTTTATTGTAAGAGTAGTTATGTTTTCTCTTCTGTTCCTAAAAGAGAAAGTTGATGAAGTGCATGCAAGAATCACTTCAAGGAGCTGGAACTCTTCAGGTTTTGTAAATATGTTCTACTTGGAAAGTGTCCTGACTGATGATCTATTTCCCTTTCCCTACTTCAGTAATGAATGACCTGTGTAACCTCAGTATCTGCTCTCCCTCAGCAAGGAAAATAACAACGCTTTTAATTTCAGTTACGGTACTGCATTAACCATGTTATAACCATATGTAAGCATTATCTTCATGTTTGTTTCCATTTCATTTGGTACAAATCTTGTTACAAATGAGCGACTAGATTGAAGCAGTTTTTGGTGTTTAGTGTGTATTTAAAGGGCTGCTTTCACATGCTGTTCAGCGGAAACAAGCTACACAGACCAAAATTATTTAACCAGAAATACTTTTTTCTTTTTCATGGCAACGAAAGGAAGAGTTGCTCTTGAAGGCTTTCTTGGGGAGTGCTCTCTTGGGCAGTGATTTTGTGTAAGGATACTACAGCCTGCTGATGCAGTTGTGTCAGTAGACCCCTCTCAAGGAGATGGGATGTATGCAGGCAGGAGGAAGTAACTTGTCACTGTAGCTTTGCTACTGTCTTCAGTAACATGGACTGATATTCCAGAAGCATTCTGGCACATACATGAGGGCTGTTGCTTACATAACTACTTGGCTAGAATTTGTGACTTCCCTCCACACAATCCAGCCTGACACAACTGTCTTTGGCTTAATGTAGACTGCTCCTATGTTGGACAAAAGCAAGCAGAAAGGCCCTCTAGTTCTTGGTATCTGTGTAGCTCAAGCAGGAACAATGTGAGAGAGGTTTTCTGTCTCTCTCCCTGTGCTGTACTACCTTCTGAGGTATATGTATTATTTTCTAATTCTGAATTACGTTTTTGTGTGCACATGAAAATGATCCCTTCTGCAGTTCATCTCTTCAGTGTACCTTAGAAATATATTAATAAATTAACAGGCTTTGTAGGCAGTCTTAGTGAACTGTGAAACATGCAGCTGTTTAACATCAGAGTATTTATGATCCTCTTAGTGTACTTTAATTTTGCTACAGTGTCCACTGGCTTTTTTGTTGTTGTTGTTTCTCTTTCTATAAGAACTGTCCAAGAGTGATAACTGACCTAAAAATTCCCTCCAGCAGTGTCTTTCTTGTCAAGGTTGGACTTCAGATTTTGTTTCTAAGTTTTCTAATTGCAAATAATAAATTTTCTAAGATGAATAAACACAGAGAAATAAATATTTGTCTGTATCTAGTTATCTGTCCTATGCTGAAACAAAAAAAGTCACATTGATGCTATAAATATTTCTGTGATCTAACTTAGAAGCAATATTAACTGCATTTAGGAAAGTGATGAGAAAAAGAGGTCACTGTCTTTCAGACATTAGTAACTTGCATTCAACTATGAATAACATGAGGTTGTTAATTAAAGAAAATGGGTTAGAAAGTATGCTGAAATCTTTGGGCCCTTGTTCGTGGACTTCTGCCAGTGCTGTGTATTTTCATGCAATTCATCTTTATCTGAAAGAAAGAAACAAAAATGGTTTATTTCTAAAAGACTCTGAATTTCCTGTAATATAGAATTCTGCTTAGAAGGAGGTGGGTTTTGGTTTTGAATAGGCAGATTTTCTTAACAGTGTAACTGTCAGCAAAGAGTTGAAAACTCATTCAAACTTGACACAGTTGTGAATAGAAGATCCACTAGGAGAGAAAATGGGAAGGAGGACAGAGCTATGTGAGGCCAGCTAAGGTAACAGACCTTAAACTTGGCTGTCACTGACACTTCAGAAACAATAGACAGTAGACACCACAGCATCAGAGGTAGCAGCTCAAAGAAAAAAATCAGGATTTAATTACTTTTACTTTAAAATTTAGTTTTCCTTTTGTTGTTTGTACTAGAAGATGTTTCTTCTTTGGCAGATTGTGTAGTCTATGGAGAAAGTTACCTAGTTGGTCAAGAATATGTCTATGTGTAATAGAAAAAGTGTCATGGATTTTATAAACACAAAAACATTTTCTAAATTATCGATGTTTGAGTTGTGTATATACCTTTCACAACTTATGTCCCTAGTTTAGAATATTAAAGGTTAGAAATCTCTAAATGCTGCTCAGCTCATTCTCCCACATGTAGGAGAAATTATAGTACCTACTAGGGGGGTTTTATTGTTTTCTGTATTACTAATAATAGACTTGTTTAAGCCCTTAAACAAAACCATCCATTTTGCAACAAACTAGTAAATAGTTCTGGTTCAACACAGTAATTTAAAAGCTCCAGCTTTAAGAACTTGCCAAGCTGGGAGATGCTTTCCCAGTAGATGATGTGTTTTGGGGACCTGCTTTGTTTGAGGGACCTTTGTTATCCCCTCTGTGTGATTTGCAGTTCCCTCTGAAAGGCAACTGGGATTCAAGCTTCATCCTTGTGAACTTCCAGTGGGATAGTGCAACACGTGAGAACTGTTTCTCTGGTTCCTTTTCAGGAAGTAGTTGTTTTTCCCATATTGATAAATCAGGGATGTTGCTAAGCTGCCTTGGAGTCAGTAGATGTGCTTTGTGCTGCCCAGTGGAAGGGGAGGCCGCTAAATCGTTGCTTCAATTCCTTATGTCAGAGAATCATCCTGGAAGGATATACGTAGGTGTAAAGTGAAAGTTGCACGTGAATACTTGTACTGTCAAGGTATGTGGCAGAAATTTGGAGATGATGGTACTGGTGAACTGTGGGCTTAGGCTGTGATTACTAGGTGGGAGCAGGTAACTTGGCCAAGGCCATTAAATTCCAGTGCTAGTAAATGTCCATAATCACTGTATGTGCTCATTCATCAAGTTAGTTTTACAGTGCTGCTGAAGAGCACTGCCTCCCTTTCCAATGCACTGGCCATCCCCTGTGCTGTGGAGGCTGCCCATCCTTACCTGGATAAGGAATCTTTGCAGTGTGATTTAAGCTTTCCATCCAGGCATAATTAAGTGCAAACAGCAAAGTAGGGTGCTTTGTTTATGTGTTATGTGTGAAGCAGACTACAGCAGCCCAATGCTCTTCTTGCACATTATTTGCAGCACCTACTTTTTCATTTGTGTTCTTCTGAGCTCAGTTTCTTCAGCCTTCACATTTGAATTCATGCGTGTTCCCTGATCTTACTGTTCCCAACACAGGTTGGTCTTGCTCTATATTTCCATGACTCCTACCTTTGAGCTGTCTTTTAGTTATCCATAGAGAATAAGTCCTCTTACTGTTTCATTTACTTAGCTAGCTTTTCATTCTCCTTATGCTTGGGCCTTCTGCTTAACTTTTCCATTTCCACTGCTTTAAGTCACATCATTTCAGTTCTGCACTCATTCTCTGCTTTCTGTTTGCTCTTTCAGCAGCTCCTAGCAACTCCTTACTATGCCTTTCCTGGTTTTACTGACGAAGTCAGCTACTTCTTTTGGGCATGGTGAGGGGCAGATGGACATAACTAAGTTGGGTCTGTGTCCCGAGGAAGGCTAGTTACTTTGTATTGTTAAAGCTTGCTTCCTCTAGGCAGTGTTCTTTTTAGTATAAGGGAACCTGTTTTTCTCATGAATCTTGTAAACAGATCCTAAAGTTCAGTCTATGTAAATCACATTTGCTACTAGAAAAATATAAACTGTTGGAAAGTTTTGCATATTATAGCTTAGACATATGGTCTTATTTTGAATGCCAGTACTGGTGAAAAAAAATCTGTTCCTTTCAAAGATTGCTCTGCTCTGCTGAGAGGCTTCAAAAACTGATGCTGCTGTACAACACCAGAAACTACTTTGAGACCAACTGTTTTGTAGAAAGAGAGCCAGATTAGTCCCTCTTGAAACCAACTGTGCTGGTTTGGAAGATTGCCACTCCTACCTCACACAGCAAGCAGTGGTCTGCTTGCAGAACAGTCAGGACCAATGGTGAAATAACAAAAGGTTGCTATCAAGCTGTGGGTACCCAGTCATCAGAAGGGATTGTGAACATCTGAGAGCTCCCATACCTTCACATGAAATGGGCTGAATAGTGTCTGGCAGTATTACTAAAATGTTTAATAAGACAGCAGGGAAGGAGTGCACTTTTCATTTCAAACAAGATAAATGCTGTCCTGCATGATGGTCTCTAAACTGGAGAGGTGAATTTCACAAATATGCTCCTTGGTGGATAAGGAATTGGCTGGATGGTCGCACTCAGAGAGTTGTGGTCAGACAGCTTGATGTCCCCAGGTGGAGACCAGTAATGAGCGGTGTAGTTAGGTAGCTAGAAAAAGCTTCTAATGGGGCTGCTTAATTAGATACTACTAAATGTGAAAAGTGGGAAGGGAGGGGTGACATTTTCTTCAGACTGAGTTCAGTATTTGATTCCAGGCTATAGTTTTCAATGTCAGCACAGGAAATTGTTTCCTTAACTTCTTTTTTGTTTGTTTGCTTGTTTTGTGGGTTTGGTTTTGTTTGGTTTTTTTTTTTTCCCCTCTATTTTGTTTTCATGTTGTTTTAGACTGGAGTTTCTTTCCTGTGAGTGGCACAGGTGGATAAAAGGATGAGTAAATCCCGTTTGCTTTGAGAATGGTAGCAACTTGAAATGCATCGGGTCTACTGGGAGAGAATTCTTGGCGTTCCTTCACTTTCAGGAATTTTCTTTCAGGTAGAGCTCTTGTGTGTCTGATAGCAAATTCAGATGGGTTTATGTTGGCTGGTTTCCTTCAGTACCATTCAGATTTTATTTCCAGCATTTGCTTTGATGAATCTAGCTCTTTTGGAGAGTGGTCAAAAAGAAAAGCAATATACCCCACTTTATCACAGTTTTTTTCGGCTTTTTCTTTTTTTAGCCTGATCTTTTCTGTTCTGATTTTAAGCAGATACAATTGATATATAGGTTGTACCCTGGCAAAAGCACGGAAGTATCAATCCATCTGGTTCAGCAGTTTTAAATGGCATTGTTCTGCCATTAGTAGAACTTCCTTCAATCAATTAACTTTTTGCATACTCTGGAAGACTTGTTGCATGACTTTGCTTTCTCTCTGTAACTGGTTAAATGACAGTTTCAGGTAACAAAAATCAGGGACTGCTCTAAGATTCTGGGCTGGCTGTATCTTATTTTCCCTGTGGAGTTCATGTTTTGAGAATTTGCTGTCGTAGTCAATCTGGTCCTTGAATTTTTCATTACCTTTTTTAACTCCTCTGTCCAACTGAGGAAGGGAGTGATAGGGTACCTTCAGTGGGCACCTCACATCCAGCCAGGATCAACCACATATTAAGTTTTGGTATCGCTGACAGTGAAGCATGCAAATATGCTTATCAACTGCCAAAAGAAATATAATAATTTTTTGTTATGTTGGCTGTATTAGCATAATTAGAAGAATTTCTTGCTTCAAAATAGGAATGTTTCATTATTGACTTACGCGTGTCCAGAATTCTGTGAGGCCCTTGATGACGCAGCTTTTCAGAGGTGTTAGGAGTGTTTCCATTATCTGAAGAGGATTTTTTTTCTTAATGTTTGAGTTCTTGACTATAAAAGCCATGTGCTTTTATACTTACACTCTATTCCACTTTGTAAAGGAAAAAGAATAGCCTCTAAATTTCTTAAAGCTGTCAAGGATTCCTTATTTGGCACAGGATGTATAGTGAAGGTTAGGGTGGTGCTTTTGGTGGTGGGGTTTTCTGTATTAAACACGATGAAAACATTCACAACTAATATCCACGTAAATTTTTTTTTTACATTCTTGAATAGCCGTTTGCTGTAGTCTGGAAAATAAGAGTTGAGGCCATGGAAATTAAATGGCAATTTAGGTAATGTAAGTCTATCTAGCACAGTTTATCAGTTAGTAAATTATAATGACCTAGTCATATAATCTTTCACCATATTTTTTATTAATTCTATGTTAACCCAGTTATGTTGTCAAACATTTCTACTTAATGAAGAAAGCAGTGCAATTTATAGTTTGCACTGGTTATGTGATACTACCTTTAATAGAAATGAATGTCTGCGCAATGTTGATCCAAAAATAGCTGATTCAATTGCAAGACCAGAATTTGTTCTGGAGGTTGCAAGGCCTGGCTGGTTGATTAGGCTTAGGATGGCAGGGTAATGCAAGTCAACTGTGTTAGAGGAGTGGTTCACTACTGCAACTGCATACTATATAATTAATTGCTTGCATTCTTTCCAAGATTATTCAGTGTGTCATCATATGCTTGTCTCTCATTTTTGTATGTCTTAATTACAACTTTGGTTTCTCTCATCACAGTTGCAATACAAAGCTGTTTTCAGCTGGAGGGGTCTGAGAAGGAGGGAGGAAAAAGTTGCTTTTCAGAGTGGCAGCATCGATAAAGTCTGGGGCTGTTGAATGGGGAAGCAAAACTTTGGCGATTATGGTTTCAGGGAAAGGTCTGATTTATTTAAAAATACTGATAAATGCATACTGTCAGTAAGGGAAGTGCATCTCTCTGTGAGTGATTGATTTAGAGATTAGGATACTGTGCTTACTTACAAGCTCTTCCCCTATTGTTTCTAAACATCAGTGACAAGTGGCATCCTTCAGGGGTCTGTGTTGGTACCAGTACTGTTTGATATCTTTTTCAGCAACATGGACAGTGGGATTAAGTGCATCATCAGCAAGTTTGCAGATGATACCAAGCTGAGTGGTGCAGTTGATGTGCCTGAGGGACAGGATGCCATCCATAGGGACTTGGATAAGCTTGAGAAGTGGGCCCATGTAAGCCTCATGAGGTTCAACAAGGCCAAGTGGAAGGTTCTGCACCCGTGTAGCTGCATGTTTCAGTACCCTCTGCTCTCAAGTCGAATCTTAGTAGTTCGTCAGACTGGCTAGTCTCCCAGTCACACTTGATGCAGTAGGGAGAATCTGCCCAAGCTGATGATGCTACTACTGTTGTAGGTGCGGAAGATGCTGTTCCAGTGCCATCATCTTTCAGCCTGGGGAGCATGAGGGCAGTAGCTGCTGTGAGTCAAGGAAATCCACCTACCCAGGATGAAACTGGGATGGAAGGAAAACATAAATGTCAGGCGTTTGTGTGTCAGCAGCTGCAAGCCAAGAGGCACTTAGTAGCTTCATCACAGGAAAGATCACTTCTTTTTGAGTTGCCATAATTAGGAAGATGCTTAAAAATACAATTTTGAGGTATGCTCATCTGTATGAAAAGCTTTTGTTTTTTGTTTTTTTTTTTTTTTTTCAATTGCCTGCTAAACGAACTTGAAGTCTGCATCTTATTTGCAGTAGTTCTGCAGAAATGTCTTTTACCATTTGTTTCTGCTCAAATCCTTTTGTGTTGCATTATCTTAGGCTGTTTCTTTAGTTTTCATTTAAAGCATTGTAGTACTAGAAGCTGAGACTGAGGTATTGAGATTGGCCTCTGCATTGCTCTGAGCAAATCTGTGTTACAGTATTTAAATCATTTCTGTTAATTATTTAACATGCTAGTAAAGAGAAATCTGTTGCTTAGTTGTTTTAGTTGAAATTTGTTGCTGTCAGAATTAGAATACAGAAGCTGGTAATCTGTTTAGTCTCTGAAAGGCAACAATAAAATCTGTTAAACATACCAGGTTTATCAAATCCCCTCAGGATTTCAGGACTTACTAACCTGTATTTGGTTAAGTACTTACTTTAGACAGTTGGAATTTCTGGCAGTCACTGAAATTCCTTTTCTACCTACATGGAAATCATGACTGCCTCTCAAATAAGATATGTGAGTACTGCATATTGGAGACTGCATACTAGAGATTGTACTTTATTTGTAAAATTTTTCAAGTTAGCTTTTATTTGGCATTATATTTGGAGTCATTCTGGTTAGTAGTATATTTCACATCAGCTGATACTATAGTCGTCTAAATTCCCTTCAGAAACAGAGATTCCATATTAGTTATTCCACTGATAGCATCACAGGCATCCTTGATTAGAGTTACTCCAGTATTGACTCACAGCATCTACTGTATAAGTGAATTAATTTATTAAGTAGAATTTCAGATATGGTCTAATAAAACTTAGTGACATCTTTAATTTGTAAAAGAATACTATCATACATTAAATTCCTGTGGCTACAAAATTACATAACTCCAAATACAGCTGCACATAGACAATCTGTAGAAGACAGACAATATAAGGCAATAATAAACAAGATTAGTTTTGTTGCATGACTCATCCAGGGGATTAGAGCTTTACAGTGGCCTCCAACCAGTGTTTTTAACCTATAGTGTAGGTAAGCTGTGTCAAAAATTCACACCTGTCATGAGTGCACACTCAACAAGTTGGAAAACAATTTTGTAAACTGCTGTTGTCACTTTCCAGAATGGTTCCCATAGCCAGAGCTTTCCTAAGTAGGCTTTCTTCGGGGTCAGGACATCCCAAGGGAGTTTTAAACTAATAAAAATGGCTCAGAAATAGCCTGGGACAAAAAAACCCCAAACCAACCAAAAAAACCCCCGCAAAAACAAACCCCCAAAACCCAACAAACAAACCAGCAACTGAGTATTCCTTCAGCTTCTTTGGCTCTACAGTTTAAGCTGTGTTTCATGCTGCTGTTCAGTCTTGCCTGCTAGGAGCAGCCAAGTTGCTGAGACAGGTTGTTGTACACTGTATGTATGTGTGATGTCCCTGCTGTGGCATTGAGTCGGGGAGACAGAGCTCAACCAATATTTATTATTCTGTTATTAATTTAGCTGTTATTACTAACAGACTCAAACTGTTACTGTGTTAGCAGATAACTGCTCATTGAGCTGGCTCCTGGCTCATCCACATGTGTGTTGTAGCTCCCAGGTGGAGCCTTCCTCTTTGCTGGAAAGCAGAGGCTTCTATTGATGCACCTTTGTGTCAGATGTTCAGAAAGTCCCTCAGGGCCCCTTGTTTAATCAGGTATCTGTCTGCAGTCTTTGTCTGCAAGCAGCAGCCACTGCCTTTCTGGAATGTGATCTGAGTTGTGCAACTTGAGGGAAATGTGTGCCATGCTGAGCTGGTGAGTCTGGGTGTAATGAGTTTATCAGTTCTCATGGGGTCAGCAACATGACAAGTGTCTGGAGCCTCTGTAGGTCACGAGAGACTTTACATGCTGCCTCTGGGCAGGCACACTGTTGTTTCCTGTACTCTCAAACTGTTTCTCCATCCGTGGACCTTTGGAGGACATTCATGCCAGTTCATGCCTCCTAACTACAGAACTGTTGCTTCCCTGAGCATCTTAATCATTTCAGCTGCAGGTGCTGTAAGATGTACAGGTCTGTGAGTTTGGGAGGTGAGGTGCTGGGTGTTTCTGTCCCCTTATGTGTTGCACTTTATCAATAGTTTATAGCTTTAAAATCACATTAAATCTGCTTTTAAGACAGCTGTGATTGAAAGCATACAAGTGCAGCTCTAGCAATTTTTTGGTTGCTTTCAGATTAAAAATTTGTGGAATAATATTGAAAGATTCAGGATAAGATAATTTTTAATGGCACATTGTGTATTGTGAGTCACAAGGGTGATCAGGGCAGTGTAGCAGGCTGCATTTAGGCAATTAGTTCCCTTTGAGATACAGAGGAGTATAGTACCTGGCTTTCATCTGTTGCAGTGCAAGCCTCTCCTATGCAGTTGATTTATTGTGGATATCATTGCCATAAAAACCTATGCTATGTTGATTTCTTCAGTACCTTCAAGCTTCCCAGTTGTCAGTAGGTGCTTATGTGTGCGAATCTGAATTTGGTCTGAAGTTAATATAGTCACTGGAGCAATTTGGATTACTGACTGCAAGGTGTCTGTTGTAGGGTGAGCTGTATTTATCTTTAGGTTTTTTATTTTAATCAATACTATATATCCTGTAATTATCATGGGAGGATAGGTGCCTAGATTGCATATGAACTTCTAAAGTTGGTGTTTAACTAGACTCAGTCCCATCCTATAACACATTGTGCAGTATGTTTTTAAATGTGATTATTTTGGTGACTTGTTTTACTGTTCAGCTTGTTATTGTCTGCTATTTTTGCAATGGAGCCTTCACAAATGTAAGATTTGATTACGCAATGCAAACCCCATTTATTTTGTATATGCATAATATGCAAAAAGTTTCTTAAAATAGGGTCGTTTGCTTACTTGCAGGTAATAGTTTACAGTAGGTTAAAGGAAGAGCGCTAAAAAAAGAATGCTGTGATATGTCATTTCTGATGTGCTAATCTGAATCATGCTTGTATGCAGTTACTGTAATCAGCTCATTCCAAGGCTGCCAAGCTACCCACACGTTCCCATGATGAACTTGCCAAGAGGAATCTGAACTCCTTGTGGCCATCTGCATTTGTTTTGAGTCATAAGTCCCTGGGTGTGTTTATTAGCTACTGAATTTATTTGTGCTTTATTTGTTGGAGCTGGTTTTGAGTTTTACTTCAGTTTCCCTGCTGAATTGACCTTTTCAGTTTGCTTTTGAAACTCTTACGGACTTACAGTTGGGATGTGAATGTACTTCACATCTCTTGACTTTCCTGAAAATTATAAGAAAATAGTGCATTCATCACTCTGCAGCAGATCTGTCACTACACCAAGAAAACCAGCTTTGAAATTGTAACTACCAAATGTCAGGATATCGTTATTCAACTTAAATACTTGATAAAAAACTGCATTCAAAAATTGTGCATAAACCAAAACCTGTGCCTTTTGGCATTTTATAGCTGAAACTGGGACAGTTCCTTCTTTTCTTGCATGGTCAGTGCTGTGCCCATCAAATACAGTATATTTTTTTTCATTTCCCTTTAGTTTGCCTTGCAGTCTTACTGTTGCTTATCTGTGTACCAGATCTTATCAAAAGGAGCACAGGTGCTTTATCTAAACTGAGTTTTGCTGTTTGCACTTTACCAACCCTCCTTTTCTGTCTTTCTCCTTCCTCCTCCCAGCCAGGGTATTTACCTGTGTATAGTTGGCTTTTCAAACTTTAGTGTGGGTACTTAGTATCAGGATTCTCTGCTATTTTGGAGATCTCGGCTGAAAGTCAAGGTGCAAACAAGGACAACAAGATGACAGTTCCTCTGCCAAAGAAGCTAATGGATTGCTCATCACCAGTCTGTGTACTGATATTTAAACATTAATCCAAAATGCACAAATCAGAGCTAACCAATGTGCCTCGCTGAATGCCCTAATGGAGATGTAAGCATAGTTTGGGGGGGGGGAAATAACATTTTTTTTGGAAGATATAAGTTCTGTCTCACCACTGAGTTTTCTATTTGCTGTCTAATAATGCCTTAGGTAATGTTTGCATTACAGATGGTTACTGATCTTCTCTGCTTCTCAAAATTTGCTGAGCTTTTTTCTCTGTGGGTTGCCAGAAGGTTGCAACAGAAAGTTTGTCTTTTCATATCCACTTTTCATTTCTTGACTCAATGCTGCCCATCTTAAAACTGTGGTCATCATATCTTTTCCTGTTATCAACTTGTAATGGTATTTGTCATCTTTCTCCTTTGTCTCCATGAGTGCCATGAAAAGGATTATTTTGGTTCTCTAAAATTTTAATAATCCTGATTTTTTTTTTCTTAATCAAAATTGGATTCTGCTATTCACGCCCTTTTTTTTGCAGATAGTTTTCACCACAGATCATTTCTAAGAAGAAATATGAAGGTCTAAGTTAATGTAAATTGACAAGTTGCAGGGCATTTTTTTTTCTGAGGTCCTAAAGAAGATGCCTGAAGACATAAGCAATTGGGCCCATAGGGTGTGTTGTAGAAGAGATGTTCATCCAGATAGCTGCGTTAGTTGCCTGTGCTTGTAATATTTTTGGCAGTCATGACAAGAACGGGTAGAGAAACTAGCACTAACATCTTTAGCCATATGAACCGCTCCAACCCAAGCGCTTTGCCATGAACCACATTTGGTTTTAGCAGAATGAGTTTCTTACACAGTGTGTGCTCCGATTAGTTATTCTAACTGTTTCCTGGTGTATTGTGCCTTGAAATGAGAGTTGGAAATGATGTATTTATCTGGTTTCTCCTGAAGTCATGTTCAGATAATAAAAATGCAAAATGGAGGGGAAATGTGTGAAGAAAATTTGGGTTTGCCTGTTTTTAAGGTAATTTTTGGAAAATATAAATTATAGAAAATATCTCAGTGATATTCAGATCACAAAACTCTTAAATGTAGCTTAAAACATTTGAAAATTCACATGCCATATTTTTGCATACATTTTACAAAATTTTCTTTGAACGTATATGATTTTGCAGGTTTGGTTGTTGGTTTTGGTTTGGTTTTGAGGGGAGGGATGTTGTTTGCTTTTTTAATATTCTGATCTTAAAGAGGCTTATTGTATTTTGGATACCTGAAATAGTTTTCACTTTGCTCATACCTAGCAGGTCTATAAATAAGTTTTTTTTGTTTCCTTAGCCTAATAAATTTTCAGTAAAATAAAGCAAAATAAAACTGTTTAATTTTGACTTGGATTCCTTCTCCTTAACAATATTAGAGTAGTATGAGAAGCCAAAATTACTGAAGCAAAAGCTTGACCAGCAAAAGAATTGCTTGCAAACAGTTATGCATACCAAAGATCATGTTTTCCCAAGGACTGTGTCTAGTTCTGCTTTTGAATTTCTCCGGGAGACAGCCTTGTGCATGAAGTGGTGTGAGCAGTATGGGATGATGTGTGACTGGCAACTGGTAGTGATGCCACTGATTTTTCATTTGGGGCATCTTGAGGAAAATATTCTTGTCCAGTAACTGGAGGATGTTTTCAGTTTGTCAGCCAAAAGCATTAGTTTGCATTTCTTTTTTTTTCTTCCTAGGAATACGGAATTGCAGTCTTCTCTAAGTCTGTTCAAAGAATTGGTTCAGATCTTGAACAGACTTTTATTTCAGGCAGCTGTGGGATCTTCGATAGCTTTGCCTGGCAAAGTGCTCCCTGCCCTCTTTAACTCTGCTCAGGGTTACCAACTGCTGTGGTAGGAGGCTGCAAGAGGTGGCATAGAGCCAGTAATCCCCTTCCAGACATGGCAGCAGATGTGCATTTCTGAGTCCCTCAGATTGGGTGGTTCTTTCACAGTATCTTTGAAATTGGTTCACTGCACTGCTGTGATTTAGATATACAGAATGAGTTTTTTAATGGAGACTTTTGGTTTAGTTTACTTTTTTTCTTTTTGAATGGTCTCTGAGACAATGGGGAACCTATTTGTCTGTTGACCCCAGAGTATTTTAGGCGCTGTGATTTTTCTGTAATAGTATCTTAGATCAGCAGAGATTTCTTTCTTGTCGAGTAGGTAGTACTTCTAGATACACTTCTTTGCTACACCTTTTTACCTTCCTCTTCACTTCTTCCTTCCTCCCTCCCTTCACAGATCCAGTCAGTTCAAATATATATGTGGGTACTTGAATTTGAATGTTGGTGTTGATGGTTGTCTCCTGAGTCCCAGAGATGATCTGAAGTCTTTTACAGGCCTTGATCTTCTCCTACCAGAAGCTGGGGGAAGAGTCACACAGAGAACCTTGGATGGGGACATAGTTTCATCTTCTAAGCTAGCCTCCTTCTTCATGGTGTCAAGCTGATAGCTTTGAGCCATACCTACGGTGAGGTGGACAGAACAAAATAAGCTTCTTTTCTAAATCAGTAGGAGCTTCGAAAAGTGGAAATTTTCACCTAGAGGGCTAGGTCTTGAAAGAAATTTGAGGAGGATCCCTGCAATGAATACTGCTTGGAGATGGTTCTGACTACCCTTCGGTGGAGCTGAATCTCAGTAGCATATAGATAGGATGCACATGTTACTTTTGTGCACTCTCTTTTTCTTGAGAAGTTTACATAAGCTTAGCAATTACATGAGCTTCAGATATGCTATCTGAACAAGATCTATGTCATTGCAGTCT
Organism: Psilopsiagon aymara; assembly: GCA_024733675.1. Taxonomy (NCBI): domain Eukaryota; kingdom Metazoa; phylum Chordata; class Aves; order Psittaciformes; family Psittacidae; genus Psilopsiagon; species Psilopsiagon aymara. The sequence goes on along the minus strand of JANRGW010031521.1, from coordinate 50,065 downwards.
AATTTGTATTGAGAGATAAGACTTGTCTCTGCTGGCTGTGAACAGTGGCTGAGACAGCTCCTGAAATATTTTGAATGTGCGCTCTGTCTTCTCAAGCACTGCTTGAGAATTCAGTTGAATGCCAGTGCATAAAGGTGTCTGATAGAAGATGATGTTGTGCTGTTTATTCTGTATTAGGGCTTTTCAGTACTGCAACTGAAAAGAGAATTGATGCATATTGAGCTGCACTAAAACAAACTTGTGGTTAAGGGGTTTTAGGGGAAAAGAGAGAGGCTTGGCAGAGGGCATATAAGAGGAGAGTTAAGAACTGAGTTGATAAACTGATAGTGGTTAAGTAATGGCAGAATGAATACTGAGCAATGTGCAGTAACAGAAATCACTGCTATAATTGCAAAGCTCCACAATATTGCAAATTAAGAGATGAATTCTAGATTAAATGTGTTTGCAATGAGTTGAACTCTTGAAATGAAATAAAAAATCCCTAGAGAGCTTTTTGTACAGTTGAGAATACGAGATGGCATTTGTATCTAGGGAGCAATAAGAAAATTCAACCCAACAGTTCAAACAAAAGGCTTGTGAGAAAGGAAGATCATGAAGTGGCTGAATAACAGCTTAAGTTTTACCAAAACCAGACCATATAAAGAAGCATATGAAACACAGCTCTTAAAGAACTGCAGACTCTTACCTGAGAGGCTTAACAAAAAAATCTAGTTTTCATCTGTGTGATGTATGTTTTATCTTTTGATGGCATAAAGCATTGAAAATTAGGCTTCTGCTTTTAGATATTGTTATGTTGTTATTCTTGGACATTTTATTTGTAATACAGAGTGCAAAATAAAAATGTGTCCACATCTTTTATTACAGGTCAGGTGCACTTTAGGTGATTGAAGTCTCTCCCATCCAGGGGTGCACAAAATCCGGATCTCAGGGAGAGAAAGGATTGGGTAAAGCAAGCTGGACCTAGAGCCCTCTCTGCTGGATGGCTGGGAAACAACATTTCAAACAGGAAAAAAGAATTCTGATGTAGAAAAGAAAATCTGTGAGGCTAGTGAAAAAAATCTAGACATAAACCACAAAAATTATGTAGTTGAGCTCTTCCTATTATAAGCAAATGAAATAACATACATTTATTGCATTTAATTGACTTCTTTTACTAAATCATCAGGAGATCTATTTTAATGATCATTCTTTTCTTTTGAGCATGTATGGTATCTGAGGGGTAAAAAGGAACTAGCATTCCCTCTTGAAAAATTCATAATATCTGTGCCAAAGAAGAGTATGGGAGTAAAGAATTTTAAAGCCCTGTGTAGCACAGGAGGTGCAGATGGATGTGGTATTGTTGTAGTGATGCCCAAAAGAAATTAGCACTTACTGTAGGAGCTGTAGCAATATGTGGAAAATACGCTATCCCAAGGCGAAGTACCTGTTTAAAAGGGCACTTGGGAAGCTGTATCACTTTTTCATGTGGCTGTTTGAAATACGTTTTCCAGTAAGAGGGGAAACACTATCATAGTAATTCAAGTTCCTATCTTATTCCTAAGGTGAAGGCAAACACAGGCTTTTGAATATCTTTCTTTCAGAAAATTTGACTGAGACTGGGAAAAAGAGAGATGCAGATAAGTGAATTGCCTCCTTATTGCTAGCACTAAGGAATCTACTAAAGCTATGCAGCTTCCTAAAGTCTGTCCATTTGGAGCTGATGCTGAAATGTGTGTGTGCGTGTGCACACATGGAGAGCTTTTACATGTTTTTTTTTAAGCCAGAAAAAGAAAAGTCTACTGGAAATGAGAGGGATCAACTCTGAATATACTTGTGGGAAATGTTGACTCTCCCTTGTTCCATGGTCTTTCCAAATGTGATAGCAGCTGAAGACACTCATGACATATCTGGACACAGAAAACTCATGTAGAGACAAGAGAAAACTTTGTTTGTGTATACTTTTTGGAAGAAGCTGAAATCTTCTGTGAATGGGAAACAGTTATTGACCTTTATTAAACTGTGTTTCCTTCATTTTTATGTGTGGGAGAAGCATGTTCTGGAAATGTTTGATGCTTGGTAAAATGTTCATAATGGATTTTTTTTTCCTGTTTTTTTTTGGTCATCATTTTACTTAATGGTAACAACTTGATTAATAATAACATTTTAGTGCAGATAGGGCTGCCTTAGGGATTTTCTTTTTTTTTTCTACTACTTTTTTTAAAGCAACAATGACATAAGCATTTGAAAATTGTTTAGATTAAAAATGCCTTAAGAAGTGTGGTGTAGTAAGAGCCAGGAAGATTTTGGTAATGTATTTTTGTTACATGAAAGTAAGACCTATGAAGTGAGTGTTCTTTGGGGAAAGGAAAGTGGGAAGTGGGGAGAAGCCTGTCCAGTTAATCAGACTGACTGGTATGAATTTATCATGTATCACCCAATAGGTGTTGCACTAGTGGCACTGGGTAAAGGGCTGTGAATTTGTTCTCTTGAAAGGGCAAGAAAATGAAGGATAATTTGCCAGTACTGATCCTGGTGTGGAAGCAGTGCAGGAATGATGCCAAAGGAGGGCCTAATGTGTCTGTGGAGCCACCAACCAGCGGCTATAACATGGAACAAATAGATGGATTTCATAGGTCATTTATGGAAGAAACTCCTCTGACATTTCTTTTTATCCTCTAAAACTACCAAACTATCTAAACTGTCTGCCAGTCCTGCCTGGCTGTAGTTACCATCGCGAAGTAAAGCTTCAGTTGTCAGAGTACTTGGTACTAGTGTGCTAAACCCATGGTAATGTTTCTGCTGTCAAGGCATCCTCTTTCTTATAATAGCTTGCATAATGTCTGAAGATGTTTTAGACAGACAGAGCTCATTAGAAAGCAGCTATTTAGCAGTCTCTGCCAGTCCACAAGCTGGATTTATGTATTAAGCATTCTCTGACTGTTAATGTAGCATACTAAATACTTTTCAATGGCTTTTCTGGGTGCAATAAGGAAGTTCAGTAATTCTGTACAGATTTTTCTTATTGTAACTGAATGTGAATTGGAAAAACAGAGTAAGTTTGCATCGAACTGACTATGGCCATGTTTCTGTTGACTGACTTCACTAGGTGCTGGACCAGGCTCTTTGACTGTAAAATGATAGGAATGGCTTTATTGAACCACAGAGTTGTGTTAAAAATTTGCATCAATATTTGAGATATCTTGAAAAATTTGCAAATATTAAAAGCAAAATGTTTTCACTGAAGATGAAAATTATCCATGCTTTGTGTTTAGAAGATAGCCAGAAAAATGAGTGAATGACAATACACTGCTGCTCTCTTCTTCAGCTGTAACTTAATAATTTTGCAGGTAACAGTTTTGTGGTGTCAGAATACCTAAACTCATTCTTTGCTCTGATGGAGTTTTATACTATACAGGTCTGTACTCTTACTACTCAATAAAAACTTTTTCCAAAATCATTGCATAATTGATTCTGTTTAATATTAAATATTTTTTTCTGATGCTGACTTTACCTGTCCTGTATTTTACTGCAGTATTTTATTAAAAGGATTATCTTATATATAAGTGTACCTGGGTTTTGTTTTTCTTTTCAGGGCATGGCTTTTACCTTGGAGGAGAGGCAACAGTTGAATATTCATGGATTATTGCCACCTTGTTTTCTTGGTCAAGATGCCCAGGTTTATAGTATTCTTCAGAATTTTGAAAGGCTGACATGTGACCTAGACAGGTAAAGTATGGCTATGGAGCTTTATCCTCTTTATCAAACCATGAATTCCTTATATTTTTCGGTGGTACTACAGAAGAAATTTTGCGTGGTTTTGCTGAGCAGTGGTGGTTGATGATTTAGAATCATTAAGCTAACTTTATGCTTGTGCTAAAATGCTTTTTTCAAAAAATCAGCTCCTACTTTAAACTGTAATATTCCAGTGCTGTTTGCATGAACTTATTATTTTCAATAACCAAATGATACAAAATTCATCGGAATCAAATGAACTCATGTGAAACTGCAAATCAGTAATGTATTTACATGCATATAGGTACATACGCATTGAAAAAATACATAAAATTTATAAAGTCTATAAAATATTATAAAATTATTATATACTATGGCATTGGTGGTTGGGGTTTTTTTTTAAGAAAAAAGCTGGGGAGTTTTAAAACACTTACGAATATTCCATATTCATTCTACACTTTATAAGCCTCTAGGGTAAAACATTATTTCTTTATTTTTCCCTTGTGCCTTAGTTTCTCTGTTGTGAGTTGCCTTGTTATCCGTGTGTAACACATGGTTTTTGGATACCAGTCTGCTGGTGGCAAGGCTCTTTTATAATACGAAGTTGCCACAGCCTTTTTTTTTTTTTTATGGAGGTAGAACACGATGAGCACAGCCTTCCTCGTAAGTGAAGAGCTTATGCCTGTGGTATCTTTCCCAGGTTAGCTATCCTCCGGTGCTCTCAGGGATGATGTTACCAGTTTTCACAGAGTGGTGGCTTTCCAGGCTAGAATTTTTATTAAATGCATGAGTCCGTGGGTGTAGCTAAGCAAAAAATTTTGTGGAGACCCCTGCTTCAAGCACTGACTGTCTCCCCATCTCCTTTCTAAGTCTGCATTGAAATAGTTCCTTCATGATACAGCTCATTGTTTTGTATGTTCCAGGACATTTAATACTTTAAGGCTGTTTCAATTGTTTGTTTCTGTTGGAATTCCTGGAATTTCCATTCACCTGTAACTGAAAACGTGTGTGTGTGTGTGTGTGTGTGTGTGTGTGTTTGTGTGTGTGTGTGTGTGTGTGTTTCTGAACACCCCATTGCTGTGTGTGTTTCTGAACTGGTAAAGAAATTTTGCTCCTACTGCGTGTCAGAGGAGAAAAAGCACTTCTGTTTCTTAAAACATCACAGATTGAAAGTTACAGGTTTAACTGTGAAATTCAAGAGGAGATTAGCAGTAGTCCCAAATCTTAGTTGTTTAATTTTTTTAATTTTTAGCAAAAAATTGTGGATATTTAAATCTCTTTTCACCAAAACGAAAAAATTCTGCAGGAAAGGAAAAAACCCAAAATAATCATTTTTTTAATGATGGAGTATTAAAACTTTGAAAGCTGTGTTATTTGACCTGCAATAAAGCAGCATATACTGAAGTTCTGATCGCAGTGAGAATCATCAAATAAAAATAACTGGGTACTGTGGGAATACTTTGCAGAAAACTTGCTCCATTGTGTTAAAAGAAAGAAAAGAAAGATCTGTCTTGAGGGTCGGGGAGGGAAGGAACATTTTTAACTTAATCCACATACGATAGACACAAATACTACACAAGTATAAGTAAATATAAATACGTTCACAACTAAATGTAAATAAAATGGATTTTTTCCCCAAAATCTGTCCCTGTTAATCTTAATGTCTGTATATGATTAATTAAAAACTCAGTGTCATTATTTTCCACTTAGGAGTCTTCTGTTGCATTTTCTGTTTTCCAAATAAATAGTTGGGTAAGGAAGATGTTTGTTTCCTGCTGCTGTGACCAGACATTTCTGAAATAGAAGTGCAAACATTATGATACTGCATCCATGTGTCTTCAGCATTAGGCTGTAGCTCACCATTTTATACCATAAACCCAGCTTGTTGTGTAATGCCTTTTTTAGTACGAAAGTTATATTGTACTGTGCAGCTTTTCTCAGTACGATATTTTTGTTAACAGAGTTTTAGTGATGTACTTCAGGTGAGAAAACTAGTCAGCCTTTGGTTCACAGAAATAACTCTTTTTCTCACTAATATTATCACTAGTCAAAATATTTCAATTAAGAATTCAGTAATTAAAATCATAAAATATCTAAAAGCTGTGCTTATTTCCCAGTCTTATTCTGTGGCTTGTGGCACTGGTATTTCCTTGACCAAAATCCAGGTATTTCTATCTTCTCATTTTGTATGAATAAACAGTGTGGCTCCATTTGTAATGCTGTATAAACTGAGCTGGAGTCTTCATCCTTGGAGATATTAAAACCCTGATTGAATGTGGTCCTGGACAACCTACTGTAGTTGACTCTGCTTTGAGCAAGGAGTGATCTCCTGAGGTCCCTTCCAACGTCACCTAGGCTATAATTTCATAGCACAGGTTCATAACAATTAAGAAATAAGCTTTCAGACGTAATCTTGGAATAATGCAAATTTGGGTTAATTATATCAGGTTGGCCCATAAGCTCTTAAAATTCTATAAATCCAAACCTTCTCTCCCTCCAAATAAAATTGTTTCTATAATAAATCATATCTGTATTTTGTGTGAACACTCAGCAGGCCTAAATTATTCACATCATGCTATGCTTTGGTAAAGATATGTTTTCCTCTTATGTTAGTAGAGCATTGTATTGCTGTGTTGTTTCCTCCAGTTTTTAGCAAAACAAAATTTTTTTGAGTTACATGTGTAGGCTTACATTGAAGACCACTGATGGAAAGACTTGGTAACATTTGCATGCACAAGATATTTCCTTTGACGACTGTCAATGATGACATCTTGGGCTCCTTTGCAGAGATAAAAACCGCTTGTGTGATAAGTGAGTCAAAACTTGCACATGCCAAATGTGATTTTGCAGCTGTGTTTGAAATTGTCAGACACTTGACTTGCATTGGAGTATGTCAGTCAAAACCCTGCTCTGAGAACGCATGCATTGCCATGTGTGGGAGCTCAGTCCTTCAAGGCAATAAGCAAACTCTGGTCTCCTGCACTTACATTTGTAGCATAGCATTTTAAAGGGAAGAGAGACAGTGTTTCTGCCGCAGTTACTCCTTTAATACCTTCGCTGACGGAGAATGCTAGAAAACATTGACTATATAAAGTGCTCCGTTTACAGGCAGGTGCTCAAGGGCAGCCTTGCATAAGAGCTTGCAGCTGTTGCTTTCTACTGAATGTAAATCTACTAATTCTAGAAAAACCTCAAATTTCTTCCAGTATGCATCTGGTAAAGACTTTGCTTCCGTAGGAACAGTGATTGAAAAGAGATAAAGGGAAGCTGTTGGTTTTGTGCTGGAGCACGGGTTTGATAGTAAATGTGTTTTATGACCAAATACAAAAGATTAAGTACAAGCATTTCAATACTGCAGATGTGGAAGCTGCTAAGTACCTTAGAAAGGTATTGTCTGATGAAACATTAATACTGTGTATCGCACCGTCTGACACTGGAAGGACTGTAGCTTGTCCTGGCTTTGGCTGGCAAGAGGATGTGTGTAAATTCATAAAGCTAAGCTGTTAGTACTATGGTATGACATGTTTTGGCACAGCTGAAAGTCCTTTGCTGACTTGCAGCATGGAATTGCTGTACTCTGAAATACCAAGAGTTCATACACAAAATGAATGTGAAGCAGCAGCAAATACATTGCCTGGTATGCTTGGCAAAAAGGAAGCCAATAACAGGAAATAATTCTGTTCCTCTAACTTAATTTGGAAAAGCTGCAATGGATTCTGCAAGTAATTGAATCTCTGTCTTTTTCTTGTTTTTTTCTTTCCTCTGTATATTCTGAATTGTTTTCTTGCTCTGCATTGACACTAAAATTGTTACCCCTCGTGCAGCCACATCTGCCTAGGCTTTTCTTTCTTCCAAGAGTCACACTGGTAAAATGTTACACTGCATGTGTGAGTGTTAGGAGAGGTGCAGTCAAATCACTTTTCCTGAGAGTGTTGTTATTTTGGTTTTTTCTTATTTTTTTTGTCTTTAATAACATTTCTATATAGGTAGTGATGATGCAAAGTAATGGAGGTTAATTATCTTAGGTTAAAAATAAGGTTAATTATTATAGGTTAAAAACAATAACATTTCCACTTCATTTGCTCTCATGTTTTGCAAGATAAGAGCAAACAAACTTTTTGGTTTGTTTTTGGTTTTTTTTTTTTTTTTTTTTTTTTTTTTTTTTTTTTTTTTTTTTTTTTTTTTTTTTTTTTTTTTTACCATTCCATTTTGTCTTGTAAAATGCATGCCAATGATAGCATGGCCAGTTATCCTAAGGGATTATCAGGAATTTTCTGATATTTATGCCAGTTTTCTTCTGGATTTTGATGATACTTGGTTTATATTCTTTTTGTTGCTACTGTATTTCGTTCCCTTTGTAATAGTTGGCTAACATGAAAAGTTTTTAGGTGAAGTAAAGGCAAGGAGAAGTGACATACTGAAATTTGAATGCTTGGCATTCTTATATCTCTTACTTTCCAGGCCTTGGTTTTTATTCTCTGAAGCGCTTCCCTGAAATTTCATTCAAGACTCCTTGTCTGAGGACAGATAATATTTTTCTCCCTTTTTATAGCACAGATGATTGTTCTCTGTGTTTATTGCTTGTTTTCACTATGTTTTCAATTAAATGTGGGGTTCAGTAAAAAGATTCCATGAAATACTTTGTTTTAAAAATATCTTTTTTTTTTTTTTTTTTTTTTTGTGTTTAAACACAATGCTGAAAACCACTTCATGCTTTTAGTTGTGTAAATTACTTGGATGCTGCTAAAAGGCGCATACTTGTTTAATGCATTATAACCAACACCACATTGAGTGTGAAGCATTTTTGGTTTTCCCCTTAGGAAAGAATTTTTGTGAAAGTCAGTACCCCTGAATGAGTTACTGTGCCAAGAGAGAAGTGGCATTTTATACCTGCCACTGAAAAGTAGCCTGCTGATCAAAACTACTTTTCTAGAAATGTTTTTCACTTTCTAATATTGTTTCTTATGCTGATTTGGGTATGGCCAAGTATGTAGTAGTTGAAGATATCAATAGTATGCAGTTATTATTGTTGCCTTTTCTTTAGTATATTCTAAATGTAGCAGTGGTATGATAAATGCAGATAAGAAAATAACCCCTCAATTTAATGCTATAGGACAGTAAAAAAAAAAAAAAAAAAATGGAGAATTTTGCCAAATAGCTTTTTCTTTTGAAGCCCTTGAGGATGTCTTTTGCCAGACTTAATTATTTCTGTAGAAGAAGCTGTGCCTGACCCATCATCCCTGGCAGTGTCCAAGGCCAAGCTGGACGGGGCTTTGAGCAACTGGGTCTAGTGGAAGATGTCCCTGCCTTGTCGCAAGGGGGTTGCAACTAGATGGCCCCTTCCAATCCGAACCCTTCTATGAATATGATTAAAATGCTCCAAGAATTCAAGGACATGGAAAGATATGCTATATCATAATGAAATACTGGGAAAATGAAAGGTTAGTAGGGAAATGGAATAGCATGAAATTGTGTGTGTATATTTTTGTAGCTGAAAACTGTGAGTGCAGGATATAATTTAACCTTGGAGAACAGTCAAAACTAATGTGTATGATGGAATAGAGCTCAGATTATCTTATGGTGATGTTATTCAGAGTACATCTTCAACTCTTTGGCTGCTAGATCTTTCAGGGTCTAAAGTGACACAAAGAGAGGGACACCATTTTGCCTCACTTCATTACAGTGCAGCTAAAAGGACTGTATTAGCTTTGCTTATAGCAATTGCTAAAGGTTTACATAGCAGATCATGGGAGAAATGCTTCCCTCATACAGGAATAAACAACCTAAGTTTGAACAAAACAAATGCAGATTTACTAAACTGTTCATTGTTAGACGTTTACCTGAGTATATTTCTGTCTTCCTAAAGCATGAATTTTTTTCATTGGTGCATGTAATGCGTAAGCATGCTGAAGGAAAGTTCACTTGAATACTATTTAATTTAACACACAAACCTCCAGGCTTTTGGAATGGATGTGTTGTATACATTTCCTCAACACTTGTGTAGTAAAATAATAGGAATATTCAACTTTTGGAGTGTAAGTAGCAAATAATTGTAAATGAAGAAAAAAAAAAAAACCCAAACAAAATCACCTGCGAAAAACAACATATGTAAATTGTATGCATAAATTAAGTTGAAATTTTTATGGAAGCTTTTTGATATAGGAAACTACTTGACTTCTTAAGTAATACTTAACCTTACTAAAACTAGTGAATAGAGAGGTGAGCTTTAGGGTAATGTAATTCCTAAATATGAAGTGTTCACAAAGTGACTGGAGGCATACCTGTGTGAACTAGTGTAACCTGAAGTCACTCATGGATTTGTATCATCTGTCATCCTCAGCATTGAAATATGGCTTCCTGGTTGGGATGTTGGAACACTAGTGTATTTATTAAAGTGATGGTAGTCAAGAGTAGGTCAAGCTAAGCATGAGCTGTTTTTCCACTCTTGTTTCTCTAAGTGTTTTTTTTTTTTTCCTCATTGGTTTCTTTTTAAATATAGAACTTCTACAAATGCCATCAAAACTTGATTTCCATTAGGAGATGAAACATTGCAGATTTCATTACTAACATAGACTTCAGGGGTGAAAGGCCATATGTGTATGCTTTGTTTTTAAAAGCTTTATCTGCAGTACTCAGGTAGACTTTTGAGGTATTTATTTGAGGTATTAGTCTGGATTTAAGAGACATTTCTGTCAAGGCAAGAGCAGAAAAAGCTAGCATTTTTAGTTTCATTTTTAGGAGCAAGAGAGTAAGCTTGTTCAAGTTTTACTTAATAGTGGTCTTCTCTCAAGTGGAACAACTGGTCTGAACAGATTAGGGTCTGACAGGCCGAATACTCAATTGCAGCTTGATGTTTTATACCTCAGAGGGATTATCTTCCTTGATATGTAGTGTTTGTCAACTTTGTGATGTTTTCAGCTTTATCTCAACCAGTTTATTACCTTTTTTGTCTGAACCATTTTGTGCTAGTAAGATGAAGAAAAGTTCAAATACTCTTTAACAAGAAGCTGTTACAGAACGAACATAGCTTCAGTTGGTCATCTGAATACCTTTGTATTTCAAAGTTTACTTTATATGTTCACTTGATGTCTGTCTAATTTTATATAATTCTCCACAGATACATTCTACTAATGAGTCTTCAGGATCGAAATGAAAAGCTTTTCTATAAAGTGCTGACTTCTGACATTGAGAGGTTCATGCCTATTGTTTATACTCCCACTGTGGGACTGGCTTGCCAGCAATATGGTTTAGCATTTCGGAGGCCAAGGTAAGTAAGTGTATCTTCAAATAGAAGTAATTTGTATCTTTTCCACTTTGCAGGTTTCTGTAAGGGTTTTCTAGCATAGCTGAATGTTAAGCCAAAGCTGCACTGCTTGAGATAATTCAAATTACACTTTTGGTGTCCATTAAATAATAATTTGTATCGCATTAAGAGGGCAAATAGTTGTTTTAAGTATATTAGAGCATGGGTACATTTTAAATCTCATTAACATTTTTGGAATCTTAGTTGCATGTTACAAGATTGGATCTTTAGTCTTAGAATAATTTACTTGCAGACATCTTAAAAGTGATCAGTATCATCGAAGTGGCCTTCTCATTGCTTAGAAATTTATTGTTTCATAGGTTGGTTATTGGAATTATTTTATTCTGTATACAATATCTGTATTTATAGAGTGATGAGGAAGTAGTATGAAAGAAGGATATGTGTTTCTGTTTCACTCTGCACCTTTGAACATCAGCTCACAGAGTATGAGATTTATGATGGTTACTGTTAGAGAACCTTGTGTGTACCAGTGCCTTCAAGTGCAAACTGGAACAACGCTTTGGAGCCTTCTGTACAATTTTCTGGCAAAAGAAGAGACAAATGGGCTGTATGTGCATAGCTCTGTGAACAGAAATGGGTTTTTACGGTCAAGGCATTGATGGAAAATAAGAAGCTTGCAAGATGAAAGGCAACAAACGACTGCTCACAAATCTTCAGCAGGAGGTATTTGAGGGAGAAGACTTATGGCTTCAAGGTTTTGTTGTTGTTAATGTAAAAATCATCTTGGCCTTGTGACTGACAGAATGAGTCAGGACCATCTGGCCAACTGCAGAAAACAAGAATTCCCACTTCCATGCACATTAAAAAGTTCAAAAAGACCTCAAGAATGCTTAAACCTGTTTAACAATCTGGCTTTCAGGTGCCTCTCGTAGCAAGAGAATTCATCTCTTTCCGCCTTCCCCCCCCCCCGTATTGAACACCACAGTAATTTTATTGCCCTTGAAGAAAGCGCTAAAATGGAAATTAAGTCTTTGCCTAAGCTGGTCTCGTTGCCCCTTGCTTTTGATATCCAGTGCTGTATAAGATATTGCGCAAGGACTACCTCTGCACGTGCATGTACTTCTCGCGTTCCCCTCAGACCTGTGGAGAAAAAAGCCCTGTTAAATTAGGCAACAGTTCAGCTGTCAGTCTGCAACTGTTGAGACACAGCTTGCAAAGGCAACTGAAACAATTCACCAGCTCCCTTTAGAGTTTTCAGACTCCAGATTTTCATTCTTCAGTCTTATCCTTAGCACACTCTAGACATGGGGAAAAAACTGATCGGCGAATTACAGACAGGGAGAGGGAGCACTTCAACTTTTTGTCTTTTTTTTTCTTATTATTTGGTGGAATTTTTATCTGCAGAGGACTTAGAAAAATGCCTTAATCTTTCTTCTCTAGATATTAAGACTAAAATCCTAGTTTGCGTGGCTGTGTCACTAATAAATTTATCTATATAGTTAGCTTGAAACAAATTATACTATAGCATCCAGTTAGCACATATATTAGGTAACAAGGAATTCTGAACTCTCTTATGCAATTAAGCCACTCTTTAGCCTCTCTGGTAATGAGAATTGACTTTAAAATTTTGTGAATTTGTTTGAATCATTAATACGTCATCACAAGCTTACATTTTATTTTCCTTTTTGTTTTAAATATGATATAAAAAGCTTTCAGAAGCAAGGCATAACAGCAGTAATGCCTGCGTTGTACAGACTTTGGAATAGCAAGCTGAACTCTCTCAAGTCAGCAAATGACTGCAAAATAAAACTACCAGGGCATGTAACAGTGCATGCTCCCTGTGGATTTTCCTTCAATCTGCTTTAAAAAGCTTGTTATTCTGGCACACAGGTAGTGAAATTCTGATGAAGTATTTAGCTATTCTGAGCAATGACAGTGATGATCCAAGTGCTCATTCAGCATCCTTATATTTATATGTTCTTTAAAGTATGATTTTATTTACCAATATTGGAATGGAGATTGATTTTTTGTTCCCCCTAGAGTGTTAATTTCATTATTAAAAATGAGCAAATTCAAGGCAGGTTATACTACTCAGATGATTTCTGTCCTTTATCATTTAATTTAGAAATCAGATAGCTTTATAGGACATCCCATGATTTAGTATTTAACACTGTGTTTTTCACTGCAGTTGTGCTGCTAATTGATTAATGATGTTTTAAAACCAATATTAAATCATGTTTTAACTGATACGTCTCTTGGTATTCAGTTGTATTCTTGAGCTACTGAAGTCAGCCTTGGCTATATTCATCTGTCTCCTGCTTCCCCATCTACATGTGTGCTTTCTGTGCGTGACTGTCTGGAGAGATGTACAAGATATTTATACAAGTCTGGTTTTATTTCTGGTCCTGCTGAGTTGCCTGACTACTTTTAAATACGTGCCTTTAATGACTCATTGAAGTAACTATGGCTGAAAAACTAGTACAATATTCTGTCTAATGAGGATCTCATTTTTTTTTACTTATGAGCAAAATGTCATCTGCCAAGTCAGATGCTTATTCTTCCCTGTAAAATTCCCAACATGTTCATGTTTTCTCACTACATGCTCTCATTTTCGCCCACCGCCCAGCTGATGCCAGTGTTTATCAGATGTGTTGGAGGAAAGGACTGAAAAGAATTTTCCTATTGACAGGCACTTTGCTGCTTAGGAAATACCTCTCCTTTGTGATCTTCCACTGTGCTCTGTTACAGAGATCTTTTTTTTCCTAAGAAAAACCTTTTCTAAATTATTCCAAAATCAACTGTGCAGAGCAATCAATTTCATTTGGTTTGAAATTATGTTCTAGACAGTGACTCATTTAGTATTAAGCATTATATACCCTCATCCCTCCTAAGCAGCATCCTCGGTGAATTGTACTCACAGAGAGTTTAACATACAGAAGGAGGAGTAAAAGATATAAACTCTTGTTCAGTCTATATTTTAACGGTTTTTATTAATTGATTTTTTTCAATTACAGTTCATGAGAGAGAACTGTAATTGTTCATCTGTAAGAACTTGTGTGTATCTGTTTCATGCTGACTCATATCTAAATGCTGTCTTTACTGATAAGTGATTTTTTTACTTTCAGAATGTTTTTTATTTCAGAATATTTTATTACTGTCTCTTCTTACAGCTCAGATAATGATTGATATTTCATAGCTTAGAGATCCTATTAGAAACAGACTTCTTTACGTAGGCAAATAAGTTAAAAATTACCTGAGAGCTACAGCTTATATTTATTACACTAGAAGCTGCAAGGCAATGTCTTACTATGCAGTTTAAATCTGCAAGGGTTTGTTTTTTCTATTGGATTTATTTACGCTGTGAAGTGAGTTTCAAGGCCCTGGCTCACAAGCTATGTCTTCAGGCAAAGAATAATGGAAATTAATTTAGGGCTTACAAAATAGGTGTCTCATGGGATCATTAAATGAGATCATCTTCTGCATCTGTTGCATCTTTCGAGAAGACTATACAGGCTCATATGATGTGGTTACAGTTAATAGAAGGACACTGTTGCTCGGGCAAGATGTTTTTCATCCTGAAGCAGTATTTTGCAATTATAGAATAAACATTCATGGCTGACCAGCTGAACATCTGATTAAGAAACATTTCTCAAGAGAGCCAGCTGCGAAGTAATCTGACTCACTGGGTTGAAGCTTGCCTGGGTAATTGGTGTTTGTTTGTAAAATTCAAACTCAACTCAAGATTGCATTTACTTGCTCATTCAGCTTAAAAATTCAGCATATTTAAGCTGAATATTCCATGTAAAATGCACCAGTTTTCATGAATGAGTGTTATTCTAGAATTAAACAGTACAGATCTGATAACATATCTGTAACATGTGCCTACCTACACCATACAGTTCCAGAAACATAATTTAGAAGACCAGTCTCACTAGTCTTCCTCACAACCATTAAGGAGGATGAGGGCACTAGTCTTCCTCACAACCATTAAGGAGGATGAGGGATGAAAGAGCTTCTCCAGGGGTAGGTCAGAAAAGGAATTTGGGCCTGTACAGAGAAAAGCTCTAAAGGCTTACACTGGGAATGTAATGGAGCTGTGGTTTTATTGCAGTGATCATGCTATCTGTAAGAGCGTTATCTCAGAATCTCTACCAGGTGGTTGCTTTTTGGTGCACAGTTTCTAGCTGTCATTTAAAAATATTTTCCTAAAATAATGAATTCTTCAGTTGCTCAAAGCATGTCCATACATATGACAACTTTTGCTGACTTACCAAGAAACAATCTATTTCTGTAAATGGATTTCTGAAATATCAGTTCTTTCATCCAAAAAGAATAAATACGGGAAAGCTCAATGGAAATTTCCTTTTAGAATCCAAAGTCAACTTTTTATATTGTATAGAGAACACCCAGGAGTTTAAGGTTCTTGTGTAAACTCAGCATTCAGAGAGAGGGGGAAAAATTGCCAAGTATTGCTCTGCTAAAGACTTTGAATGTTGTTAAAATGTTAGGTGACTGTTTATGTGTTTCCATTCCTAGAAGGAAAAGCCATTTCAAACAGAATGTGAACAGAGCCAGCCCTGGTAATAATTGCAGCCACACAGGCATGGCAGGGTTCCTCTGAAATAACTTCTTGATGCAGTCACACTCTGTCAAGCTGACTAGGAACAATTTTTGAAGTAACTATATTGAATCTGATGCTGCATATTGAAGATACAAATGTAATCTCTTAAAAGGCAAAGTATGTCAGCCTAAGATTTGAAGTTATTTTTTTTATTTTTCTTTTTTTAACTGTATATAAGCATATCTCGTCCAGCAAACTGTTCTCGTGGAAGTTTTCTTAATAATCCTTTCAACTCTATCTTTTTTCTTGTTTTCCTTCCTCACAAATGGCTGGCATATCTAGAGGTCTCTTATTTACCCCGAGTCTCAGGAAGATTACATTTTTGAACTGACTTTTAACAAGTATTTAAAGATTTTGTTTGGTTTAACTCTTAATAATTTTAGAAAGCACTTGGAATGTTATTAACAGTCTTTAGTAGCAACTTTTCAGAAGGCAATTTATCATGCTAAATACTCATTTTACAAATGCTGATGTTATACCAGGTTGCTGCCTCATTGAAGTGCATGACTGAATGAGCAGATACAAATTTAAGACAGGTTCCTTTCTGCATGTTCCCCGAAAGGAATGTATTTATTTGCATTTATTGTAGGTATTTGTATTTACAGTTGTTCAGATGCACTGTACTGAATGTAAGTGCTGTGAGTTCTTTTTTTGTTGGCGTAGTAATGTTTACTTATTGAGATTGCCAACTGCAACATAGCATTGTTTTTTTTAATAAAGAAAATTAATTAGAGAATAGGGAAATACTTATTTCCTGTGACAGAACATATAACGACCTTGGCGGCAGAAGTTGAAGTCTGTTTGCTGTCACAAGGTTGATCCTGTGGCACGTTTTATAATTTTTTTGTTGTTTCTAATGAGGCTTTCATTGGAGTCTCGGTTTTTCTTAATTTCATCAGATGCCTTTGACATCCAAGTCTCTTCAGAAAGCAGACTTGGTTTAAAGGAGGCCAAAATCTTGTCATGTACCCCTGGGTTACATGAACCAGGAAAGTTCAGTTCGTGGTGCTTTTTTCTGAATGTCTCCCCCTGAGATACGTGGCATTTTCTTAATTGAGACCAGAAGGTCTGAATTCATTTGACCTATCTTCTTCACCAGTATAACTGCCCCTTAGATTTCTTTTTAGCACATCTAAATTTTTTTGCAGGCGAAGCAGATACATATATTTGTAGAGACTGTGTTCATCTGGTTGTTAATATGGATAGTTTTCTTAGTATTTTCATGTAGATAAAACGGATTATTGTGTAACGTCAAATGATATTAAAATGTATAACAGAGCAATAGTTTCAGAGGTATTTTTCCTAGCAGTTTTTCTCTGAAAACTATGCAGAATTGTCATCTGAAAGTTTAAAAATAAAGTATTCTGATTTTTGACATGGTCTCTTGTAAGGGCTTGATCATTAGGGCAGTCTCTGAAATGAAAATGTGTGGTAATAAAGACATAAAATACAGCAAAAGGCTTCTTTGAAAATAGCCTGTTGGAGTTCCATTCTCTCACAGATACTGGTGTGGGTTGTGTGTACTGACAACATGGCTCAGTTGAGTTATTCCAACTGAGAATTAGCATAGCTGTAGCATTTCTTCTAATTTTAGGCAGTCTTTCTCTTAGTGACTTCAAAAGCTTGATGATCATGGCAGTTGAACCCGCTCACCAAGCACTTTTGAAATATGTGTTTGTCATTTTCACTTCTGTCTCTTGTGAACCTAACAGTGGTTGACACTTTCCAGGCAGCTTTTGTCTTAGTTTTTTTGGTTTAGTTTTTTGGGGTTTTTTTTTTTGGTGGGTTGTGGTTTTGTTGGGTTTGTTTGTTTTTTTTTTTCCCAATAATTCTGTTCTTTGGCATGACTCAAATCTGCTCTGTTACCTTCATTAAGATAGAACTTATTGCTTCCTTGGTTCGAAAGAAAGGCTAATGGATCCTCTTAGCATAATGTGTCCTGCTCTGAAAAGTTGGAAAAAGAGAATTTGTGCAGCGTGAGATGTTGAATTCTTCTCTTCTTCTAGACTGTCTTTTAGAAACACAGTATGCCGGAATGTGTCCAGCTTGGTCTGTCAGCAGGCAGTAATGCTGGGGAGGTGGAAGGTGTGAGAATATTGCATAGAAGATGTCAGTTGGACTCACTTTGGTCTTAAAGCCCATTTCTCATTATAAGAAATAATTGAATGAAAAAAATTTGTCTTGTTTTTTAAAATATTAGGTTATTTTTAGGGTTATTTGTGTATAGTAATCTGTTTTTTTTTTTTTTTTTCTTGAACTGTGTTAAATTTGTGCCTTTTGGTAATATTTTGGCAATAGGTTTCACCACTTAGTTAATGTCAGTTACTGTTTTTATAAAACATGTGCCTTAGAATGAAATTGTGAGTTATTAGCCTGTGTTGAACTGAGACTGCATAGTCCTGACCTAGCATTATGAAATATAGTGTCCTCCATGCAGTGTCATTTTTTTGTACATAGTGCTTGCATGTAGGTATTACCTACAGCATTAGTAGAAGAGGATGGTGTTTGAAGAAGTCATGCTTTGAGTTACTCTTTCATTTAGTCTTTCCTGAGTTGGAGCTTTATGTGTTTATTAGCCTCTTCCTATTCGTATGAGCTGTGCACATGATTTCTTATGCAGGTAATCTTCCAGGGGCTTCTCATCATGGTCATAAAAGCTTTGTCCTAAAACACATCACAAGCATGGAATTTTTGGCTCTGAGACCTAAGTTTGTACCTCTTGGTGCGTTGCTCTGTTTTTTCTGGATAGAGTACATCTGGGCTGTGAGCAGGAGGAAATGAGGCCATCCCTACTCCAAACATGATTCTCAAAATGTTTGGCAGATGTCAGTGTTTGGTCTTTTTCTTTCCCTTCTTAGGACAGTCTTCTGAGGAAGACAGCTAGCAAGCCTCAGGGCTCTTTTGCAGATACGCTTGTTGTTTTCTGTGCAAGAGTGTCAAAATTAAACTACTGACCATGCCTGTGTCTGTTGCCTTGTCTATTTCCTTCACACAGTCCTGGATATTTCTAGGAGATTTCTGTCCTCAGTTTATATTGTTATTTTTTACACATTTCCATTATCTTTTTTTCTGAGGTTAAACCAGAAAGTCCTCCCTCCTGTATGGCTTTGAAGGACTCAAATTTATCTCTTCAAGGGTGTCTGCACTCTGAGCCAATGGGAACTTACTTTTGTGGGTTTTAGTTTAAGATGATTATCTTCTCATATCCGTGATTATCCCTCATATCTCTATTGAGAGAGTCTTCAGAAACAAAGACGTTTCTTACTGATGCATTTCACCATATGGGAAGTACAGTTTCAGTGATATATTAATGCAGTGTTTATTAGACCCTTCTCATTTGATGTGTTAAAGCAGTCATCTTGCGGATCTACGTGCAGAGGACTGGACAGAAAGTGCATGATCCTAAGTTAAATGTCTTTGACTAATCTTTTCTCTCTAATGCAAATACCACATAAAAGGTAAGCTATATAATTTTCAACAAGTAAGTTGTATGGTTGCATTTTTTAAAATAGGGGTTTTTTTTTTTGCAAGTTTCATATCAATAATTAGGACTTGTACCAATATATAACCACATCACTCCTCAATTTCTTTCTTTTTCCCTGAATTTTTAGAGAGATTCTGACTCTATGCCAACCCTTTTGGTTACAGACTTCCAGATTTCCTAAAGTAGTACACTCATTAATGAAAAGTCCTTTAAGGGCAGAGGTTTTTCTTTGTTTTCACACCTTGGCTTGGCCAGAGACTTGTGAGCAACACTAAAGTATCAGGTAATACAGTATGGCAGAGGTCTACTCTTCGGCTCTGTCCTACTCTGTTTAACTAGTATTTATCTACCAAAATTTTCCCATCATGAAACAGCCTCTTTTAACCTGCCAAATTTATACAGGTCCTTAATTGTCAATGTCATTTGGCCCCCAAACCAAACCTTTTAAGGGTCACTTGCTTCATTAACAGAGTCATGACTTTCCTTAGTTCAACACCTTTTGAAGGACAGACTGTCAAATTCCACACAATGTTTGCAAATGAATGCTACTTCATAGAAACATGGTTTGAATTGGAAAGGACTTTAAGATCACCTAGTTCCAGCACCCTGCCATGCTTGGGGAGATTTCACACTAAACCATGTCACTGAGTGCTTTGTCCAGCCTGGCCTGGAACACTGCCAGGGATGGAGCATTCACAACTTCCTTGGGCAATGCATTCCCTTAGGGTAAAGAACTTCTTCTTTGTATGTAACCTGAACTTTCCCTGTTTTAAGTTTTAACCCGTTGCCTCTTGTCCTGTCACTACAGTCCCTGATGAAGAATCCCTGTCTGGCATCCTTGTAGGCCCCCTTCAGATACTCCCTTCAGGTGTTGGTGCTGCCCTGGACTGTTTGTGTTTTTCACTTGATTTCTCCCACTAGTTTGTCAAGCACTGCGAGGTGACCTGCACCAGGTGTGGGGTGTGGTAAGTTTTGGAAATAGCCAACCCCACAGCTTGGGGGATCCCTGCTGTGTGGCCACCCTCGTGCCCTCAATGGTGAGTGAGGCCACTTCTTTACCTCTTGTGCAAAATTATAGCTGTAGTTGCCTCCCAGCTGGACTGGGGGACTTTGAACAGCCCTGAAATTGTGACCTGCAGTTGACAGTAGTTTGCATGCTGCATCTGTTCCACTGGACTGAAATTCTGCACCATCCTGGCACTCATTTACAACGATGCAGACAAGTGTCAGCTTGTGCCCTGTGAACAAGCGGGATGGTCCAAGTTTTTTTTCTGGTGTCTGATCAGGCTTTGAAACAGGAACTTGAATTTTCAGCTTCTCTTGTCTAAAGAGTGTGAATGCTTTCGTGGATGATTCTTTTAAAGTCAGATCCTCTGGGGCGGTGCTCGGAGTATAGTGAGGAATAGAACTGATTCTGGCAGATCCAGCATAAAGCATGTGATAGTTTTGCTTTTAAGTTCTGAATTCCTTGTGTCAGAGACCCAAACTTCTTTACAGTTAGTGATCCCCAGTGCATTGATGTCAGCCTCAAGCCGAAGTGTGAAAGCAATCATTTGGACTGGCTTTCAGGGGAAGAACAGGTTCATTTTAATCTTTAGGAGCATACTTAGTAATAATTAAATATGTTTCTGCCATCAGTTTCAGTCACCCCATCTTTTGCTTCAGGGCTCTGGCCATCACGTCACTGCCTATGGCGTATATGCTAGTTTACTACTGGGCTTCTCTCTAGAGCAGTGCAGCTGGTTTGCTGCAGGAGATCAGGTAAGTCTTTCAGTGCAGCCAAATACAGCCAGAAACCATAAAGTTATAATCTACTTTATCCGTGGAGAATAAATGGTCTAGGTTTTGGTGAAAAGAGGTTAGGAACAGAGGAGAAGCCACAGCTTATTTACTGAGGCCGTTGTACACACCTTCAGTGTCAGGCATGCTTTTAGACTGACAATAATATGTCCTTCTAGAAGACATATTTTATCTTGTGGTGTGCTGGGACATCTAAAGGACTCTGAAGGAGGGGGACAGGAATTGCGTGGAAGCTTTGAAGTAGTTAGAATGCAATCACTTTTTGTCAGTAAGTGGTGTTCATTGCACAACTGGAGTCAGCTGATCTCAAGCAGCAGCTGTGCCTTTTTTGCTGAGTGTTCCTACACTAGGCACCAGTGCTAATGGCTAGTTAACGCTTATGTTGAACTTGCTGTTTGTTGCTGGGGCGTTAGGAGTTGTTTACATTTTGGATAGCAGTCCTTTGGTTTTCATAGGAATGCCTATTTTGAAGCTCTCCTAGAGGAGGTAACACTCCCCAGGAAAAGCGCTGCAAAGGTTGCTTTGGAGGGTGCACTTGCATGTAGAGGAGCACTTAACAGAAGAAGAACTGCTACTTTTTTCTAGCTGTTAGCAGTCCTTGGAGATGTGAAGGGTCTGCAGTCACAGGCTATACTCTTACCCTTCTGTGTGCTGTTTAAGCTTGCAATTAGTTGCTTGGGAAGTACTAAGAAAAAAAGATGTGTTGCTTTCTCCCTTCCTAAGGCTGTGCTGTGGAAGGGAAACTGCGTACTTGCAGATATAAATGTGATATAAAGGGAAAAAAAAATGTTATTACTGCAAGTATTTACCAGCAGCAAGGATGTATGAGTTGTCAACATGAGCATGTAGCAAACAACTGTCACAGGTGACTGGCAAGCATTTAGTGTGGTGGTTTGTTTTGGTCTGTATTTTTTTGTTTTATACCTGCCTCTCCTTCTAGGCAGAGAGGTTTTTCCAAGTCTCCAGTAATTCCCATTGCTGTCTCCTGATACTGCAAAATGAGGCATTGAGTATTTTACATGAGACGCCAGTGACTTTGTAACATAACAATACTTCATTAGCTCGTTCTGTATGTATCCCAGCCCATGCCCGGATTATGTGTTCCTTTAGGGGTGTGCTTACACTGGAATTTCTCCAGCTCTCATTTTCTGTACATTTGTTGCACGTTCTTTGGCAACACCCAAATCCCCTGCTTACACATTCAGCACTTCGCTGTTCAATAATGCTCTCATTACTCAGCATTCCAACATTGTCTCATTGTTGCATTTCCAATACAAGATATAGTAGCTTTTAGAAAACCCCATAGTTATTCCTGCAGCTGTGTTTTGGGGAAGTCCAAAAGAGAAAGGAAAAATTCTAGTAGTTTGGATATTTTAACATAGGTTTCCATCTCGGGCTAAAAGTTTTCTAAATAGAGTAAATCATCAGATCTTAAAATGGAAAACTGAAAGTGAAGAGGAGGCATAAAGATTTTCAGCCTTTAACAGCTTAACAATGGGATGATTGTGTGTTTTAATGTATCTTGTGTTTCTCTGTATGCATGGCTAGATGCTTTTAGTCTGGGAGATTATTACATGCTACTTTTGAGACTGTCATACGCTGCTAGTGACACGAGGCTTCTGAAAAAGGCAGGAGACAAAAGTTGAGAAATGGTCTAGTGTGAGGTGTCCCTGCCCATGGCAGGGGGGTTGGAACTTGATGATCTTAAGGTCCTTTCCAACAGTAAACATTCTATGATTCTGTGAATAGGAATGAATCCTTCTATTTCTTGCATGGCATTTTCATCTTTTTCAGCAAGGTTCTGTGTCTTTATACACCATTTTCTTATGTGCACTGTTAACATGTTTCAGCAGCGTGAATTATAATTAACTTTAAAAAAACAAACAAACATAAAAAGACCAGGTCATAATAACTTTACCAGATCATAGAGTAGCATTAACATAGTGTAATTTGCAGTTGGGTTGAGAAAGGTTAGGTGGGCATTCGTCATCCTGTCCAGTGCACTCTGAATTAAGTAGTGTCATTGCAAGTCAGTTCTGCTTTGTCTAAGCACCTTATTCTGCTAATGAGTATTAAATAATTAAATCACATGCAGGAAAAATATGTTTTTTTCAACAACAGCTGTAAGTGTACCAGAGACTGCTGGGAGCATAGTTCAAATAGATAAAACAGTAAGAAAGCAGATAAACAAATCAAGTAATTCTTGTAAGAAAAGCAAGGGCTTCTAGCCAGAAGCAGATACTGATAGGGAAGGCATTTATCAATATATGGGAAATATATTTTGGCAGATATCGATATCCCAAAATAAGGGATAGACTCCAGGGAGCCATTTCCTGAGAAATATTTATATAAAAAAAGGAAAGCAAGCTTCTGTTTGAGCTGAATGAGAACCTATACCTTTGGCACAAAGATGCTCAAAAGCCAGTTCTCATTTTGCCTCTTTATTCCACAGTCAGCTACATTTAGTCTGGATTTCTGTTCAGTCTTAAGGAAAAAGGGAATTTAGGAGACCTCAAAAATTTGTTTTAATGAGTACTAGAATAAGGAAATTAATGACTGTTTTGGGCTTTTTGATGGAGTATTCCGTCTAAGGGAAGAGCTTGCTTTTGCCAAGATGAAGCTTTAACGTAGCTTACAAAGACACAGCAGTGTCTTAAGAGAAGTTCACCGTATTATGGCAGCTTTCTTGTAGCAGAGCGTATTTTTTGTTTTACCTTTTCTTCTGGAGTTCTAAAGATTCATCATAAGCTCATACTAATGCACAGGTTTGCTGCACTTTATATTGAGTGGCAGGTTGTTCATGCTGCCTTTTTTAGGCAATGGTATGTTGATTCTGACTTTATGAAATGAAAAACTTTGCATGGGGTCGTGACTGGATTTATATAAAAAGGAGGGAAAGTAGAAGGCCATTTGCCTGTAATGGATGAGGTTAATTTTTATGATAGTGTGCCAGATACATTCCAGATGTTTAGTGCTTAAAATGTTTCCTTGGGGTTCCAGGTAGGATAACTTTTTTCTCAAATTTTATAATAAAGGCTTTTAGTAACTTTTGATTGTGTCAGAAAATCACTAGTTTATTCTTAAATATATTCAATTCCATATAATTAAATACACATTATTAGATAATATAATATACATTTCCTGGGCTTTGCTGGTAAAATTTTAATACTCATTTTTTTTCTGTGGGTAAATTTCAGAGCACTGGTATGTCGGAACTTGTTAACATCAGATAAAGCAAGTCTTAAAAATAATCATGTATGCCTCTTGGTTTCTCTGTTTAAAATAGACCTGGACCTGCAGCTTTTTTCCCCATGTTGTTAAAAGCTGGTTGACATAGTCCTAAAAATTTGTCTGTTTCATGCATACGTGTTGTAAATTTAACAGGAAATAAGAGAAGAAGTAGTGTTGCTGATCAGATCACTTGCATTTTTCTGGTTTTCAGCTTATGTTTTTGAAATGGAAAATATAGACATAAAATTATGGAAATGATTGTGCTTTTGCTATAGATGCAGTGGTTGTAACAAATTGGTTCAAGAAAACAAAAATTGGGCGTGGGTGGAAGTACAGCTGAACCCTTTTTATTCCTATGACTTACTACCACAGCAAGCTTTTGGAGTTGAAACTAAATTGATCTACATTTTGACCAGTTCTTGTACCATCCAGTTGAATTTTCTAAAACATTTTAGTTTAAAAATCTGTATTTAAAAATTAGTCAGATTTTAACTAAGACTCTATTGTAGGAGAGTTCTGTTATTATATGGTTTTTAAAGATGAGTGCTTCAATAAATCAATCACTTCAGTTTGGTTTTGTCTGGGTTAGTTTTGTGAATACATGTGACCTAATTAAAACATTATTGCTAAAGCTATTAAATATTTTTTATAAGAAATTTGTCAAATTATATTATAAAGCTATTCAATGATCCCAACCACTAACATAAGAACAAATAGGAAATGAACAAAATATCAATTAAAAACCACGATGACTAGCTTCTTATGGTGAGAATGATACAATATTCCAAATATTTGCAATTTAAGTTTAATGCAAAACTATAGTCACATTATCACTAGGCAATGATTTATCTATTTTGCACGTGAATTTGTAAATAATTTTTTCATTTGGTAAAAAAAAAAGTTCTTAGTTGTCAGTTCTGCGATAGGATTACTTGTTAGTAGAGAAACTTTATTACTTTGAAGCTATAACTCAGACCTGAATTTCCTCACTTGCTGTTAAAGATTATTCTGTTTCCAGGTGGCCACGGAAGCCCAGCTCATTTGTTGTGAAGGTAGAAGATCAGAATAAATTATCATGCACAAGTGGAATAGTTTTTGTAGTTGGTGAGCATTTAATAGATGCCACTTAAATGCCATTTTAAGACGCCAACACTTCAAATCCTGTTGTTTAGGATCAGAAGTAAGCTATACCCTTTCTCTGCACTCTGCTGATTACAGCGGAAAGAAAATGGTTATAGTCAAAGCAACAATGTTTATCTGAAAATTAATTTAATCACCTTTTAATAACTGCTCATCCTTTGTGCAAATAGCCATTTAAAAGCTTCATGCCGTATATCTTGCTCAAATTTCCCATTATTTATCACAGTAAACCAAAACCTCATATTTTCTTGTGGCCAGGATATGGGTGATATAGAAGCAGGTGAGCGACCTTGATGAAAGGGGAAGGGGGGAGGGGGTGTGTGTGTATGCGTATGCTCTCGCATCCCTCAGAATGGGTGATTTCAGACCCAAGTGGTTTTTGAACAACAATGCAGGTACCCTTTATGCCTCCAGCTGTGTCTCTCGGGCATTACCTTTCTGGCAGGTCTCTGTGCTGTGCTTGCCTGTATAATGATGAGTTGAGACACACATAAGCCAGCCATGTTAATCTCTGCAACAAATAGCTTTTAGAAATGTTAAAACCAGTGTGGATGTAAGAGAATCCAATCACGTGGTTTATTTTGCATTAGCAAGACTTCATGCTTCTCCCTCAGATGATGCTCTGAGAGATGCTGATTGAGTGTGAGATCCCAAGGAAGACGCTGTATGATTTAGCTGGCAATAAACTGAAGCCCATCTTCTTGTTTGTTTGTTTATTACTGCACCAAATACTAAGAGTTTAAGGAGAAAATTATTTGAATGTAATTTCTGTGAATGGTAGAATAGTCTGTGAAATAACTGAGGCTGAATAATCCTTGCTTTTCAACTCAAATTGCATTATTTTCAATCTCTTCTACTATCTTAGTAATTGTGGGGCAAACCACTCATGCTATACCTATTGTCAATTCTAAAAAAATGAAGTTTCTAAGGAAGAAAAGTCTGTTTTGTAAGGGCTCAAAAATGGCTCAAATAACTTCTTTGTTTTCTCTTTGTTACTTCTCTTGCTCAGAAGTTACATCAAGCTTGTGATGTAGAAGATTGTTTGATTTTGTCTTAGGACTGAATAGTTTGAGTTCAACTTAAGATATGCTGGTGGTAAATTGAGATCTGTACGTTTTCAGTGTTATGGCTACTTTATGTGCTAAAACACAGGAGACATTTTTAATTGCTATCTGTTGAATTTATTTCCACTGAAAGCAGAAATAGCTTTCCGTGTATATTTAAAGTGGAACACCATCCAAAAAGCATTTGATTTTAGGAACAGCAAAGCCCACTAGAACAGCTATTTTCTTTCTACTGCTAGCATTCTGTACTAAAAAATTGGGAAAATTCACAGTCTGTACCAAAGTTTTACCTCAGGGGAAGCCAAGGCAAAATAACTGCTCTAGCTGACCAGGTGGCTTGGACCACATGATCTCTAGTGGTCCCTTGATGATGCTTTGATCTCTGCACCCTTGGGATGCGTGTCTCAGGGATGTTGCCAAATGCTGTGTACACACAGCTCACGTGTGGCTGAAACAGCACTCCTGTATGCCTGGATGCCCGCTGGCAATCGGTATGACCCAGTTTAACCTAGACACTTTCGTATCAGCTGTCCTGCCTTCTGACTTGTCACCCATCTCTGAGCACTGCAGCTCCTCACATTAGGAACTACTCTGTCTCTATGACATAAACTGAGTGGTTTCCTTGATTCCATTCCAGCAGATAAGGTCAGCTCTACAAATAGATGATAGTATTTCTTTTCAGCAGTGACTTCTTCATTAGAGTGGAAGTTGTGTAGGATGTGCCGTAAGAAGTGGTTTTAATAAGTCTTCATTTTTGTCCTTGTTCATGGTTATTGAGAGCAAATGATGTGATTTAAAGGTCAATGAATACTGGCTTTAAAGGATGCTATTGTCTAAATACTGGAAATATTCCATGTTTTAATGAGACAGCGGCACAAGTTGTTGAAGTAAATAGGACAGTGATTTCCCTTGTTTGAGTACTTAACAGTTTAAATAACATTTAAAAGGTTTTTTAAAAAAACATCATTAGCATTGCAAGATTCCTAGTAGATAACATAGTTGATGTTATTTGTAGATTTTTTTTATGCAGTTAATATTTCTGTAAAGTAATACAAACATGATACCTATTGATGCAGAACAGCGGGTTATTTTTTGTCATAAATGAATGGGTCTGGCTCTGGTAAATAATTCTCTCATTCACAGTCTTCAGATAGTTCTATTTGTGTCCATTAGAGTGTAAGTAATTAAGTTATTTATTGAGCAACTGTCAGAAGAATTTAAGTAGCTTCTGGAACGAAACAGCTCTGGGTTTTAAAGCACAGTTATTTCTTAAAGTCTGCCTTTTTCTTTTCAAACAAACACATCTCGTGGAATTGCCATTTATGTGGTTAAGCAACAGTATGAAAAAGCTGATTGTCTAGATGAATAATACTTTAGGAATATAGTTAAATCAACAAATTCACATTTTAAGAGGTGAATAAAAAGATACTATTTGATCTAATCTGTTGCTGTATGAAGAGGATGCATCATTGCAGTCTAAATATTTAGATTGCAAAATGCTGTGCTGTTTGCTTTTGTAAGTAAAGGAGTGAGGCACTAATTAAAACCCAGTGTTTTCTAGGTATACAATAATGAGTATTTTATATAATATATACAAAGTCCATGTAGTGTTGTTTTTATTGTGAGGTATCCTTAATTTTCATCTGAAATAGATTGGAGTGCACACTCTAAAATAGAGACCTCTTAATCATTAGCAAAGTTATAATTTCTTTCTTGTACCATGTAAAATTTGTTTTAAAGTTTTGCTGTATAAAGCTCATAATATTTTACTTGATTATTTTAACAATGTATTGGGGTTTTGTGTTGAATGAGAGCAAGTTGTGAAATTACTTCATCGGATTGGTCTTTTATTGTACAAGGGTCTGATTTCTTTGCCCAGTTCTGGAGCCTGATTGGCATTTTGACAAAGTGAAAGGAGAATGTTTCAAGCAAAAAAGGTTCCTTTTGCAAAGTCTGTACACACTAAAAGTAGTAATGTAGAGTTTACATGCTTTGCTAGCAAGAAACGGGCTTTTGGAGGGCTGGGAGAGTCCAAACATGCTAGAGAAAAATAATAGGACATCACACAAGTGCAGGACTTTCTATTTTCCTTTCTCTTTTACTTTCAGTCTGTACTGCTGTGGTCAACTTGTTCCTTTTTTTTACTCTCACCCCCTCTGTTGTGTTACAA
This sequence comes from Psilopsiagon aymara, assembly GCA_024733675.1. Classification (NCBI taxonomy): domain Eukaryota; kingdom Metazoa; phylum Chordata; class Aves; order Psittaciformes; family Psittacidae; genus Psilopsiagon; species Psilopsiagon aymara. Next base: position 21,580 of record JANRGW010031521.1, on the reverse strand, counting down.
TTTATACACTATATACATGCTGTGGAGCTTGTTTCAGATGAAGGAGGGCAAATAGAATAATGTCTGTATGATCTGTCTGGAGAGATGGGTTAGGAGAGTTAATGGCATTCTGTGTTGCAAGTTATTGAACAGCAGACCCTGGTTCCCTACTATCCTAATCCCACAAGGGTGAAAGACAAATACATTGAGACCTGAAGTTGCATGTCTGGGCAGATCTGGCTGTATTTGAAAGTGCACATTTTGCCAACTAAGATTGCTGGAAGTAAAACACAAGCTGTGGGCAAAGAGAGTCCATCTGGAAGTTCCTGCTATCCCATGGCGCTGTTTGACCCAGCTTTTCTGGCTGTAGTGCTGCCTGGATGAGGTTCTTTGAAGCGCACAGTATCTATCATCAAAGAGCCAAGGCAGAAGTATAGGGTTCAGTTGAAGCTCTTGGGCAGGCCAGAGCAGATACTGTGTTTACTTTCATTCTTGATTTGCAGCATCTGGAGCATTGTGGCTCGCTGATAATCTTAAAAAAACAACTACCCCAGTAGTTTTTTGGTGTTTTTTGTTTTATTTTTTTTTTAATTGTCTTTATTGTTTCATTTTAAATAATGTTTTAATACCTATAATAAAAGATCCCCCAATATCTAAATCTTCGTGTCATTTCAGTCATTTGCCTTTTACTCCTCCAAACCCTATTCTTTCTTTTCTGACACCTCATTCCCCTTAGGTCGTATTTTCAAATGCCAGGCTTATCGCTACTGTCTTTCAGGTTCATTTCATCACTTTCCTGCTCTATTATATAATCTTGACAAAAATAAGAGATAATTTCAACAGGGACTAAGGAAGTAGTTTACCTTTTTTTTTGCAAGGCGCGGGTGTTTATGTCAGTCTAGGCTCAGAAATAAACTGTGGTTGGTGTCTGAGATTTTCTGTTGCTGTTTTTATTCAGCTGGCTGATTTAGGCTGCCTGGGGAAGTGAAGTCACCTCTACTATAATTGTATGTGCAGTTCAGAATTCAAGTAACAGTTTTGAACATGTAGGGTTGTGAGAAAAGTTTGAACTTTTTTTCATTAAAAAATGTTCGGCATTTTCTGAGACATGATAGATTGCCTCCTGTTATTATAAGAAGAGGAAAGAAAGGATTATTCTGTTACTGTGACACATTTTTCTAAACTATTCTTTAATAGATAATAGACAAATACATAATAAACAAATGCTCCATTTAATTCTGTTTGCTTTGTTCTCATAGATCAGAGTTCTAACAAAACAGAGCCAAATTGTGTGATGTAGAATGACCTCTGCGTAATTGGTAAAATGCACTACAGTGTAGTGAGCTCAGTGACCCAGAATAGAATCATAGAATAGTTTGGTTGGGAAGTGACCTTGAAGATCATTTAGATCTACCCCTTGCTAAGTGGATCCCCATGTCTTAGCATGGGTTCTCCCCTCACTCTTCAGGGCTCTGGTTTTAGTGATGGTGTGACAAGAAAAAGGGAGGCACAATTTACTTCTCTGCATAATTTTTCTTTTTCTGTAATTTCGGGTATTGTCTGGCTATCTGAAATGAGCATAGGTAGAAGATCTCTTTGGCTAGACTGGTATAAACCAATGCCGAACTGAAGTCTAACTGGGGTCAAAGTGACTGAAGGTGAGCCCTTCTGTGTATGCACTCAGACAAGTTCCATGTAGATTTGCATTGTGCAGGTTCAAAATGAACACGCTTGTTTGAAGACTAGTCTGCTGCTGCAAGCTTCAAGTCATTTTAAGCCACAGTTTTCTGATTGGCCTTTTAAGCCTCAACAGGTCTCAGTTTGTTGCCGCAAAGGAAAAGATAATATATATAACTGAGATGTCAGTTCAAACAGAAAGACCATACTGTATTGTAGAATCAATGCTAGCTTTTACAGTGAGCTTGTTAACTTGGGGTGTTCTGAAAGGGCATACAGGAGAGCTTAGGCCTACTTCCCCATGAGAAGCTTTTCTTGTTAGATATGTGAAAACATTGTATTGAAAAACAAGCAGCATATTTTTCCTCTTATTTTTTTTATTTTTTCTTTTAAACAAACATTGTCTTTGAACATACTCTTTTTTTCCTGTATCTTGCTTCTTTCTCCATGTGTAATTTGTCCATCTACTGTAGCAGCCCCATCCTGAAGTCAGACAGATGCACATCACACGAGCTGTCTCTTGGTCTGCATCTGGCAGAGCAGGGTGTGCATCACTGACATGACAGCAATTATCATCATCATCATCATCATCCTGAAATGGATAATTCTGGGTTGGTTTTTGTTTGTTTGTTTGTTTTTCTGGACTGAAATACATGTGTAGTTTAATCCAATTTAAACTGTGTAGTTTGACCCTTTCTTGATTCTTGTTATGACTGTGCTCTGACAGCCAAAATATAAGTATGTCCACTCCATAGCCAAATAGTTGGCTACATTGTCAGCTTGTGTCATCCAGTCCCAATTGTAACAACCTTATGCAGTTGGCGCTTTTCCTTAACATAACATGGCCTCATGGAAATGAAAAATATGTAGTGCTACCTTTTGGTGGTTGCCTGCAGGTAGAATTGCTTGCAAGTTCAGTACCGGTAATGCAAGCTGAATATTGCTGTGGCAGACACCATTGCAAGCTGGGGTTCTTCTTGCAACCTGGTGTAGCTTTCTGCAGAGGAGACCTTAAAGGAGAAAAGTGCTTTAACTAAAGAAACAAAAGATGAGAAAAACATATCTCGATAAAAGAGTAAAAGATTCTTATGTCTTATTCTGTGCCCTTAAATCTGAGGGTATCTTCTCTGTCAGGCCAGTGTATCCAGAAACGTTTTACTAATCTACAGAAAGAATAGAGAGAAGAGAAGGAGGGGAATGAAATGCTTTAAACATGACTCTGTTTACACTTCGGCCCTTATTTTCCATTGTTGTTTGAATGTGATCCTGCTTGGACAGATTTCTGAAGTACACTCTCAATACTTATTCAAATGTCTTTACAAATGTTCTAACAAAATTCCTTCTGGAGCAGCCACCCTGCCTTTATTTTCCTCTGCTGGGGAATTTATGCCATGGAGACCTCTCTCGCTAGCTTTCAAGGAGAAGGTCATTTAACCACACTAGGCTGGGCTCTGGCTCTTTAGAAAACCAATACAAAATCTTGCTTCATTTAACACGAATCTATTAGGTCAGTGTAAATTGGAGCATGGGGGCAAGGAGAGGGGTGATGCTTGACAGAGCTTTCCTTCTGCACTCTTCATTTCCTTTTGCACACTCATCTCCCACAATTGACTCTCTGAGGCTAGCCATTTGGATAAGCTGTATTTTATGATTTAACAGTTTACACAGTGCTTTATAAAATGACTCACTGGACAGTACATTGAAAGGCAGCATCTGCATTTACTTTCCTGCTTTACTGTGTTTCACTGTTAGAGCCATCTTTTTTCAGGTAGCTGGCTTACAAAAAGAAATGCTTACGTGCTGTGAATGCCACACCTTCTGAAAAGTGCTGTAAATATTGACTCTCCACTGGGGTGGAGGGACTAATCTGCTGACAGGCATTACTTAATAGGAAACCACCAATAGACAGTCATCCAGCTTGGTGTGTTTGTTCTGAGGGGAATTAATTGGGAATGCCAGGATCAGAGAACGAATCCCTAATTTTATTGGGAAATATATAAAGTGAAATTTAAACAGCTAAAAATCTCTAACCAGCAATGGCTAATGGTTGGGTTTTTTTTTTCCCTGATGCAGTGCATATGTATTTTCCTTTCAGAACATGACAGCTTTTATTTAACTAGCTACTTGAGGTCATAGTTTCCCTTTCTGAATCATTAGCTTTAAAATTTAGCAATACTTTGGTGAATTGCAATGTGCTTTATACTGCCTTTTGTCAATGAACAATTTCAATTGTATAGTTGTGACATCCAAGAGAAGAACACATTTAAATGTGAAATTAAATGTACAATTATAGATAAAAATCTAAATCACATGGTAATATAAAAATAGATATAATCTAATGTGTATGAGATGAGTAAACATTTAATATTTGGATTAATTTTGGTGTCTTGATGAACATATTTTTTAACACATCAGGAAATGTTTTGCTTGACTTGGAATACTTTCAGTCGTATCTGAGAGAAATTTCCCTAAATTACCAGTTTTATTTTGACCCACATAGGCACTTAGCCACTTCTATGAATATAGGGATACTGTAGTACACTTGGATTATTTTTCAATACTCTTTTCTAATTTTTACTTTAGAATTTTTATAATAGGTGTGTGAAGTACTTAAGAATAATTCCAGAAGAAAACTCCTTGTAGTTACTATGGTTACTAAGTTTAATTACAAGAAGGCATCTTTGGCATGTACTTCTTCAGTGTTTTCTTCACGGTTTTTGAGAGATTGAATTTAGTGGGCTAATTTTTTTCCACTGTCTCACATGAGAAAAGTAGATAAGAAGTGGAATTAAGTCTGAGTGCACCTGGATGTATATCTGGATATATATCTGTATGTCAAGTAAAATAAATAAAGCTTAAAATGCTGAGCAGTATGATAAGATACTACATCAATTTTGCTTCTGTAAGAAATAAAAAATATGAAATAAGAATTACACTTTTCTCTCATTTCATACTCTTCTGTACTAGTGCAGCTAAAAACCAATTTACAAACATTCTTCAAAGTAAAAATTTGGTGTGCTCAGCACTGTGAGATGTGTGACATGCTTTCAAACCAAAGAGATTTTTATGTACAGAAGATAATTTCCCACTTCTCTAAGTGTCAAAGGGGCAATCTAATTAAATAGGCAGACTGTTTTCTAAACACGCAACTGAATGCATCTGAATGCATCTGAATTATATTATGTAATGATGCTATATGATTTATTTCAGGATTTTTTCATAGATTAAAACTTCGGCCTATTCTTGTCTGTAAGCGTTAGGACTGCTGGGGCAGTAATGATCACTGTCATATGATGAATGTGCTTTGTCGTCTGGGACAATTAACAGACACAGTTGAACAGATCAAGTGCTCAGTGATCTTTAAAATCAAATTTAGTAATTTTCAGAAATGACTCAGAGGTTCTCACTGCTCACTGAAGCCTTACTGACTGACATGTTCCTGACTTCTGTCAAATGCAGACATTTCATTTACTCATTCACAAAACTGAGCACTTGTTGAACTGTATCTGTGTATTTTGGAAACACATTTTCGTAGAGATAATTTATTGTTTAATAGATTTATGCTGAAGTATTCAATTGCCTGTTTATATAATGAGGTGGGGTTTTTTTTGTTTGTTTGTTTTTTATTTTGTTTTGGTTTTGTTTAATTTCCAGAGGTCTTTTTATCACTATCCATGACCGGGGACACATTGCTGCAATGCTTGAATCCTGGCCAGAAAATATCATTAAGGTAAGTTCAGTTTTAGTTGCATTACAAAGCCGTCACTGGTTTGTACCCAACTTGACTTGGTTAAGGTATTTTTATAAGCTTTTTATCAATTAGATTTCAGCTATTTCTTAGCTCATTTTTGAAATAGAAACAATGCTGTTACAGCCAAGCTTTGAGGCTTTTTAAAAGCCTTACATGTTCAGCTGTAGGCGTCCTTTACTGATTAATTGGTCAATTACCTTAAATATTATGCCTAAAGTACCCCCAAACAAAACTGAATGCTTTTTCTGAATATTGGGGTGCCACAGAGTGTTTGAGGTAGGAAGGCACCTCTAGAGATCATCCAGTCCGTCCTTCTGCTCAAGCAGAGTCAGCCAGGGCAGGTTGCTCAGGGCTGTGACCAGCCTGTGGGTTTTGGGTATCTTCATGGGCAAGGGCTCCATAAGGTTTTCTGGCAACCCAGTCCAGTGTTTGGGTTAATAGTTTTCCGCATATAATACTTGATGAACTCTCTCACAAAAACTTATTAAGTTCCCAACTAGAATGGCTTGTCACAGAGTGTGGCAATTAAACTGTTGTGTTGTCAGCTGCTTGCCATACTGAGCACTTCTGTCCTTTACTATTAAAAATTTTCCTTTTCAGTGCAGACGGTTTTGTGGGGTTTACTGAGTTATTGTATTTTTGTCAGTGAAAACACATACATACTCATATGTTTAAGTATGATGCTGTGTTATTTCCTCAAGGGTAGAAATACATCTTTGAAGGGTAATAACCAGGTGGCTGTAGACATCCCTGTCAAAGGACAGCAGGAGTGTCTGGTTCTGATTCTGCTGAAAACAACCATGACAAAATCCAGGAGTCTGGGGCTCTTGGTTTTTTGTGGATAACTTCCTTTCCCTTCTTTTTCTGTTTTCATACTGCTGACAGGAAAATGTAAGAGGGGAACAATGCCAGGTTTTGTGTAATATAATACTAAATATCTCTCTTGTGTATTTTTTAGAGTTTTTTATGAAAGTCCCATTTATAGTGAAGCAAGAGTCTAAAATAGTGATATGAAACCACAGTGAAATACAATAAACCAGTTCTGGCCTTTTTTTGTAATATTGGTTTGATTTTACCTGTTAGAATTTATACATGAAAATGAAAAAAAATATGGTAAGAAGATAATAGAATACATAGTACATACAAGGAAATAACTGATTTTTACAGTGCTTTTATTTTTACCTCCAGGCTATTGTAGTGACAGATGGAGAACGTATTCTTGGTCTTGGAGACCTTGGCTGTTATGGAATGGGCATTCCAGTTGGTAAACTGGCACTTTACACAGCATGCGGAGGAGTAAAACCTTATGAGTGTCTACCAGTGATGCTGGATGTGGGAACAGATAATAAGGTAAATCCTTTTCTGAGGCCTAGTGACTATTAGCTGATTGAAGGGAACTGTATGAAAATTAAATTGTGAAAAGTTGTTTTTCTTTACTATACTGGCTTTGGTTATGTGCAAACTAAGTAGTCATTTTACCCTATGGAAAAACTCTCATTCTAATACACAGTGTACATATACTCATCCTAATGCGCAGTGTAGACTTTTTTATAAGACTCAAGTAGTTCAGGACACTGTTGTCTGTAAAAATATGCTGTGTACATTGTACATGTTAAAAAGTGGTATAAGAAATTAGATCTCAAGAAGAGGGGAAAGATAAAGTACATACAGTTTAAGGCAGCATTCTCTCTCAACTTCTGCTGCAGAATTCCTCTGCAGTGATTTCAGATGTGAATCCTGATTTTGTCCTTTGTTTTAGTAAGCAGCTTGAAGCTACAGCCTGATCTGTGCTGGGAATGCACGTCTGCATACTTCAGCTGTACACATACTTTAGCTGTAGAAAGCACTGTAATACTATTAATGTCCCCCAGATGAGGTGCTAGTGCTTCAAGTAAGTGGACCTTACTCTCTGAATGATATCAAATGAAATATCACCAGTAATATCATGCTTTAGCAGAAGTAAACAAATACTATACTTTAAGTGATGCAAGTGGTAAACTTTATGCATCATAAATGCATGAGATGTGTGTGTGTTGTAGCTAAATAAAGCATTTCTGTACTGGTAAATTTAGCTGGAACTTCTAGATTGTTTGGCTGGGTGTGTGCATCTTCATCTTTATACACGCATCTCCACCCTGCCCCACTGGAATAATTTTAGATAATACACCATGAAAGCATTACTCAACTGAGAAATAGCCTGCTACCTTCTCTGTCTGTCCCCCAAGAGCCCTCTTCTGAAAGTGGACAGACTTACTTGAGTGATGTATCTGACCACTGTAGCACATACCTGTATCAAATCACATATAAGTCTCATTAGCTATAAAATGTTTTTATTCTTGGTTTGGTTTGATCAGCTGGGCCAGTTATCCAGTCTATTATTGAATTTTTCTAGGCAACTAATTGCTTCAGCTGTTTCTGATACTGCAGTGGGCTTTACATTTTGCTTTTATGCTTGAATTTCATTGTAATTTCTATTTTTTTTCATAGCAGATTTTTTCTTTAAAGATATTGAACATATACAGATATACACAAATAGCAAAATAAGCTTACCCATACCCATAGCTCAACTTTAATGTTGCTGTTCTTGTGAATAAACAGTGAGTTCAATGCATGTGAAAGAATGGCAAACCTAAAGGACTACAAGGTGTGTGAAACTTAGGTGAGCTTGGGGCTTGTCAGCATTCTGAAATATTAATGTTCTTTTGTTGTTTCACTTTGGAATATGGCTTCTTATTTTGGGATCATATTATGAAGTGTTATAGTTTGGTCATACAGTGTAATTAGAGGTTAAGCCAGGTTTCAGTCCTCAGCCAGCAGCACAGTGTTCAGCAGTGTGGGACAGGACTGCTTCCTCTGGGGTGCTTTTCATTCCTACCTGTGTGTGTCTCCCCATGCTGCTCAGTATTCTAAAATCCTCAGCTAAATCTACTGGTACGAGACCTTAAACTAAGTTTGTATGAATGGGAAGTTGAGTAAGGAGTTATTTTGGGTTTTGGTTTGGTTTTTTTTCCAAGCGCTGTAGCAGATGCGGGGAATTATCATTAGTGTATGGACCAGTGGCATATATGCTCATCTGGGTTTCTGCAGGGTAAAGAGAAGTCAGCAGCATGAGAGAAATCAAGACTTCATTGCTGTACTCCTTGATTGAAGAGATGCATGGGCCTGATGTTTATTAATGGGAGCATGGGTGTAGTTCTCTGGCTACTTCAGGCAGTCACAGATCCCGAGGCACCAGGTCCCTGACTTTCTTCCCTCTAACACCTTCCTTCTTACCAACCAGCACATCTCTGTTCTCTTCCTAGTGCTAGTATTCCTGTGAACAGTTGGTGAGCCACTGCCGACAACTGAAATGACCAAAAAAGTGATCCCATTTTGCTGGCTAAGCTGATCATATTAGGTCAAGCTGCTGTGAAATTGTACTTCAATTCCTTATCTTAAAATCTAAACTTCTTGGACAAATAGCTGTATTTTTATGCTATATTTTCTTACTCTAGCCAAGATTTTCCATAATAAGACACAATAGAAATGACTCTCATAACTTGAGCATATATAAATAATAATTATGCTGAACATGTTCTTTGAAATGCGCAGATGTTTCCCATTTAGATTAGTTCCTTCTCTCATTCTGTGGGGGCCTTACTGCTTTAAAATAAGTTTCAAAATATGTATTTTTGGCAGTTATAATGCAGTTGTGCGCAACCTTCTAATTCTCCAGAAAGATTAAATCTCACTCTAAAGCAGACTGCAAAAAACCCAAACAAACAACCCTTCACAAATTCTCATCCTGTATTGCTTTTTTGTGTTCAGGACCCAAAACAGTAACTGAGGAGTAACTAATTTGATTTCTGATGATTACTAAAAGCCTTATTGCTATTAGTTCTAGCAGAGGTATTTTTAGCTGGGGTACTAGCCTGCTACTCATAAAACCAAGGAAAAAGAAGAGAAGCAGAGGAAGCATGTTTACATGATTTCCTAGATAATTATGCAAGAGAAATGGAAACTGCTTATTTATGCATAAAAATTGACTTAGAAGAAAGTTGTGTGTGGACAAACTAGTAAATTACTCCATGTAATCAGTGTGAGACTGTGTCCAAAAATAATATGCCTGTTTTGTAAGTCTCTGCCAAATTGGAGGCAAGTAATTGCTGACAGGACATTTTATCCAAAGCATTTAAAACATTATTTGGAGTACTGTTAGTTATTTACTGTGACAATCTTACTGAAACTTACGCCTTACCCAGTAGCTGTGAATTTTTCAGGTATGAGGATAGTGCTTCTCAGGTGGGATTTCAATCCACGTAAAGCACACTCAGGTGCTAATCTCCGTATTGTTGGAAATCCTTAGGTGATGTGACCTCTGGTTTCTGGGCATTAATCTTTTGTTATAGAAGGATATGTTAATCACTTTGAAATGGTTAAGGAAACTGCAGGGAAAAAAAGGAATAGTTATCAAAGTACAAGCAACTACAACTTAATGAAGATTTGCCTGAAATACATGTACTCAGTGCTGTAAGTGGACTGGATTAAGGGTGATAGAAATAATGAAGCTGGATCAAGGGAAAACATTTAAACATTAAAATATGAATAATTGTTTTCTATTTAAAACATGTTACTTTACTTTTGCAAAATAAACAATGTCGAGGCAAGCCTGTTGGTTAAAAATCAGCCTGGCTTACAGGGATGTGAAAACTGGCAGTTAAAAAAACCCAACAAACTAGCAGCAAAACCCAGTAAAATAAACCAAGTTAAAAACCTGGGTTTATAGGCAATAAAAAAGCAAAGCACACTAAAGAAAGGAAACTTTATTAATTATGAACAGCAATAATGAGATTTTCTGTTGCTCCTGATGCTTTACCTTAATGGTTGTAATTGTGGAAGTATTGGATTGTCAGTATAAATGTAGTAGATACTTTGGGTTTATCTGTCTTGGTGAGAAGTCTTACTTTGCATTTTATTAACCACAAATGAATGCTAAAATCTTTCAGAAATTGTCAAAATCCTTAAATCAGAATGTCCAAATAATGCTTTGGCCACTTCTTTTTAATAAAGCTCTGCTAAACACTTTCTGGACCATGCTGAGCTGGGTGGGGAGGGAGTACTGTTTTCATTATATCTAAGATGAATTGAGAAGTTTGGGAAGACTGGATTCAGTTAAGACAGGAAAGTTAAGGCTCCTATTTAAACTATAATGGTCCTGGTTCTAAAACTTAGATGAAGAACTGGGTAAAATCAGAAAGTTTGATTAAGAATTGAGAGTAAAATAACTGTTGCTAATTAGCATGGGCTGATTAAAAACAAATTTAGTCTCATGTTAAAGTCAGTTTACAGATTTTTTTGTTGACTCTTGCTTTTTATCTTAATTGAATTTATACTCTTCCTCTCAAGAAACTGGATCAGTGAAAAAAACAAAGCATGTCTCCTGTGTTATCAGAAAAAAACGCAATTTAACACATATATAGCTGTGGTTTTGTGGTATTTCAGGGCTGCTTTTCAGCTTTGCACTGTTTAATATCTTTATCAATGAATTGGAGTTGATGTTTTTAGTGTCCAAGAGGTATAGATGAGACACGGTTTGATTGAAGTACAATTACCCAGCCAGAGCAGGAATGAAATCTAGGAAGACTGATGGCTTTTTATTATATAGAAGTCAAACCAGTGGTGAAAGGGTTTCTTCTGGCCGTAAATGATCTTAATCTAATAATGGATGCTTAACAGAGGCATGAAAAGTGTGTTTATTTGGTACCTTACAAGAGAAGCTCTGACAAGTTCAGGGCTGTCAGAGCAGTCCTGGGCTGATGGCATGTGTTAATTCAATACTGGCAATGGCCAATTGTGGAAGCTTTGAAAAGATTGTGTGTTGGCATTTGAACATACACCGTTTACCATAAATTGCACCTCGAGAGCATTCAGCTCTTTTAAATAGTACTTTTACACAACACTGAAAAGCCAAGATAGCTGGTATTGAAAGAAGTTCTTACACAGGTTGTTTCTAGCAGAAGGCATCTTGGTGCTCTGAGTGCCCGGACAGTCGCCACACTCCAGCCATCAGGGTTGCCAAGGTGGCAGAACTCATTCCTGCTGCAGCCGTAATGACTTCAATGAAGCTGGACAAGCAGACATTCTTTTGCCCTAAGTAGACTAGTTAAATAGCTGTCTAGTCATATATATATGCTGGTAATGTACAGCTGGATCATAATGTTCAGTTCACTTTTTGAAAGTGTGTATCTGATAACCATTCTTTATTTGTGCAGCTGTCAAATACAGACATTTAAGTACTGAACAGTGCACAAGAGATAAAAGAACACGTGAGGTAGCTGCTAGAGCAGCTACTGCTTCATCTGCCACGTTTCAGGGACTTGTGCACTATTTCAATTTATTTCCTGCATGTTTGCTTTGGAATATTTTTCTGCCTTCACTTAATACAAATATTTAAATGCAGGAATGTGACAATCACCACAGTTGCCCTAAATAGGTCAATGAGCGTGACTGGGCTGGCAGTTCTGATTCCTCTGAAGGAATGATGGGCATCCATGGTGGAAGACTGACTCCATAAAAGCTGTGGTGCAAATTCAAGCTCAGCTGTTCAACTTTCTCTAGTTAGCTTTCTGCATTTCCCCAAGTTACTTCCAATTGTCATGGGAACTGGTACCAGCCTTTCAAGATTCATGTGTTTGAAAAATACCTACCTATGAATGCACAAATGGAAACTGTTGAGGAAAAAGAAACAAACCTGCTTTTATTATTCATATCCCGACCTATATAGAAACCTAGACAGACAAAAGCTGATATGGAAGAAACCTACAATTTCGTATCTTATCAATCTAAAGATGTAAATGTATCAAGCAAATCATATAAATTGTTGCACAGCTTTAGGGATTTCTAAATAAAAGACAGTCACAATTATCATTCATCTGTAGATGAGTGCAGATTTACACCATTTTTAATGGAGTAAACGTGTTATGGAATGGTTATACTCTTTTTAATAAGGTCATTTTGCTTTCCTCTCAAATGATGGTTGTTAGAATTAGAGACCACATTTCAGTAATATTTTTACTATAAAAAATAGTAGTAGCATTTCCTGAATTCTATGAGATGACTCCTGTCAGTATAAAAAGCCTCTGTTTTTTTTATCTAGTGCATATATGGTAATCTAATTTTTAGGTTATATTCTCCAGTGCATTCCCTATTAGTTTTGAGTATTTCTGAAAAACAAATGAGACTATGAGTAATTAAAACAGGAGGTTTCTAGATAGACAGCTTTTCATTTAGCTATACAAAAATGCCACTGACCAAATTAACCTGGTTGACAAAGATAGGCTTTTTTCCATGTTCCATGAAGCAGTCAGGCCAGGGAAGGTCCTTGAGGGTAATTATGGGGGCCAATGGTGCTGAATTTCAGGCATGAAAATTTGTAAGACTCTTGCTGGAGTAAATCTTACATGGTTTTTCTTTTGTCATTTGGCTACTGCCTGTCTGTGCTGTTTCTGGTAGGAGATAATTGCCCTCTCCTACACCAATTAAGTTTTATTTTACAAGCAGAATTTTTTTCTCGCATAGATCTTGCTCCTAGATCCTTCCTGGTAGTATGCTGCCAGCACTTGAACAAAGGAGAAGATACATGAATATTCCTTTTTCCTCCTCTTTCCGTGCTTCCAGTTGGCAGGAAAAATATTGTGGTAGGATATTACTTTTCCTAGAGACAATGTCATGAGTCATATTTTCTTTTCTCTTTTCCATGTTCAGAGGTACTGAAAAGTAAAATCATTTCTGAATTACAGTTCTGTCTAGCCCATTGTGTAGAAGAAAAACACCACTCTTTTATTTGTGGGAATTTGTCATCTCCTTTAAAAGCTATTTAGTTATTTGGAGTTGGCTGAATGTGCATTAGAGGAGGGAATAGACAAGTACAATCTGTTTTATAGATGTATCTTCTAAAATGGGAGGGGAGAAGGGTAGGGTAATCTTTTAGTTGTGTTTCAGAAGATTCCACCACTAAAATAAATATAACATAGCCCATCATTCCTAAATATGCTTTATTTAAACAGCAGGGATATCTCAGACTGTGCCAGCATGCATATTACACTTGCAGACCCGAAGAATGTATTGGGAAAGGGATGGTACTTGCAGGAGCCACCATTTCCCATCAGTGCAGAGGCTGTTGAGTGATGTGCTTGAATGGACCACAAGTACCTGACAGCTGATGTTTTCCAGTAATTTTTTTGAGAGCTTTCTTTTTCTTACTCATTAGTGCTCCTAGTGAAGAGTTGCAGTATGTCTGGTACTGCATTCGCAACTTGAAAGTTTCAAAAGTTGTTTTGATTCAGTATTTTAACTGAGATGCATCAAGAATTTGTAAGTGTAATAACAAATCTAGATTTACCTTTTGAATACATTTCTGCAGCATGCTGCTGATTTGTTATTGACACATGTCAAACTCAGTCTTCTGTCTAAGCTGTAGCTTGTTTTTTCTGGCCCAAAATATTTCTTTATGTTAGTCTGTTCTGCAAATTCCTAGCTTTCTGTTTCTCGTATATTGAGTCTTGTAAGCTTGCCAGGTGAGACTGTCAGTAGAGCACATAGAAAGTAATAAAACAGATGAGGAAGAGAAAATGAAATCACAGGCTTTAGGCAACAGGCAAGAAATTATATTAAATAAAATTGTTGCAAGGGAAACTTGAAATTAATTGAAAAGTGAAGGTTTATGTATGTGATCTTGTGGTGTATGTGTATGTAAAGCAATAGTTTTACAAGCCAAGTGTACTCTTAGAAGGAAATACTGATCAAAATTGTTAAATTTTATCAGAATGAGAGGATAGTTTGCCCAGGTTTTTATACATGCTATTGAAGGTAGTGATTTTGTAATTAGTGTCATACAGTGACAATTTATTTATCCATCATGAAGCATCTACTTTTTAATTTGAAAATTCAATTGCTGCCAAAATTGCTCCAGATTCTGGGTAACAGTTTTTAGGTGGCATATTCAGTGAAGGATGTAGTTAGTCATGCCATCATGAGGTATATGTACTGGAAATGTAATTCATGAAAAACTGAAGGAGAACACCTGTATTGTATTTAAATATTTTAATGGAGTGGCGTTTTTATTATTGCAGAGGAAATTTTCTTTTATTTTTATTATTACAGAGGCATTTTAGCTAGATATTAGTGCTTTATCTGTTGCACATACATCAGAAGCATATCATTGGTGAATGCTGACGTCCCCTCAGGTCTTCTTTGGACTTTTATATATATCATCATCTTTGCATTTTCTTCAAGCATATTGAAATTTCTTGTCCTTTTTTAACCCATATAGTATCACTGCTGGTTTTATCTCAGTATTTTCATAGCCTGATTAGTTTTCTGTTTGTTGTAAACATGAGGTGAGTACTTAATGGGATATAAATTGTATTTTATTTTTTCCATAGAGTAATATGTTTCCTCTGTTACAATCCACTCCAAACTTCAGCCCAAACCTCCTGTATTCCAGGTATTCACATCAGTGCAATGTTCTAAAACCACTGATAAATAGGATGATAGACTAGTTTTGAGTTTTACTTTACATATTTGGTGGAGGGATATTATCATTTAAAACCTAAAGCTGATTCCAGCATTTTTGTTGTATGGCTTATGCCTCAGTATTTTTTCCTCTGTGGATTGTGAGTTTCTGCTGATTATGTTTCCTATGAAGCTTTTTGGCCCCCATGTTGCTGAGCTGGAGAGGTACACTCTGATGTGTGAACTGTTACAGAGCCTTACAAACAGGTTACTGTACTGAGCAAGTAGGGGCATGGGAACGTTTAATAACAGTCACAATTTTCACATGGATTTTATATGGAAAGTTTGTATTTCCAAATACATGATTTGCTCTCAACTGAAGTAAGGAAAAAAAAAAAACAGACATGCAAATATCCATCAAAATATCAGAATGTTCCCTCAGTTCCAGTTTCCAAAGATGTCTTTAATCAAGGCTCAGTCAAAACCCTTTGTGATATTTGGTCTTATTATATTCCATCACAAAAAGTTGAGTAGTCTTCCTTGAGTAACTTGCTTTGCTGTTTAGAACACAATGAGAGGAGGAATGAAGTAACACAGAATTCTACTGTATTTATTTCAATAACGACAGTAAATTCGACTTACTCCCATCTCAATCTAACCATAGGTGCATATTTAGACTTTGCATTCATTTCTGTGGAAGTGTTTGTGTGCAGATATATCCATGACATCATACATAGAGTTAATATTTCTGGGCTGTTACAAAATTCCATGTTTTCATGGGGCCCTGTCATGAACAAAAATGGTAAATTGTTACTGAATAGAGAGATCTTTATTGCACAGAATATTCCATGTTTCGGAATACTGTGTTTTATTTGGAAACCACTTTCTTGTTTTAATGTTGTTAAAGTGTCAATTTGCATCGTAGCTTGCATCTGACTTTTGTCTGTGTTTTTTTTCTCCATATGTTCTTTACCTTCTGTTCAGATCTATTCTGAGATCTATAATCATCACAGACTTTTTTCCCCAAACATATGCAATGTGATGTGTGTAAGCATGCTCACTGACAAGATGCATCAAGCAGTGCTCATGGAGAGTAACAGATAATAGCTACAAGAGAGAAAAGCAAGAAAAGGACATAAAAGCTTATTGACAAAACAATTTCTCTCTGTAGTCTTACAAAAAGAAAACAGTTCATTTGTCACTGTTGGCTTTTCTTCTTGACGGGCCACTAAGTGTTCGAAGTCCTACTGAGGTGGACCTCAGCTTTGAGCAAATGCCAAGGAAACCGATGTTAATAGTCTGTGTTATCTGTTAGATAGCCTTAAAAGCACAATTCAATAACATTCAAGGAGACCTCTTGCATCATGTTTTCTTGCAAGAAATCATAAACTAATTGCTGATGGTATGTTCTATACAGTTATTTCCATTGGTTTTAATAATGGATGTCACTATATTTCAGAATTCACTTCCGCAAATAAAAATCTAAAAATCAAAGTTATATTTTCAGTGAATGCTCAACTAATAAATTTCCTAATTTATGCTTCTAAGTATATCCTCAAAACTGCATACAGCATTAGTCAGGAAGCTTTTTACGTGCTGTGTCCTAAACCCCTTGCTTGAAGGGCAACGTGGTGAGATTGGGTTCCCGGAGGGGATCTTGAGAGTGCATATTTACTCAGGATACTAAGTTTTCCAGTGTGTTTATGTTTTAAAGACTGCCTTGAAGAATATTTTAGTTTGTCTTCTACTTTGTTCATAGTCTTCTGCAATTTATTATTTTTAATCATTGTTTCTTCTGTATCTTCTGCCTTACTATGTATTTCCTTGGTTGCATTAAACCTTTGGTAGAAGACTGGATAAACGGCTCTTGCATCTCAAGGGGTTCATTCTAGTAATCACATATTGAGAGCTGAAATACCACTTATTGCCTGCCTCATTTATGAAATAATTGCATACAGAGGGGAGCAGCATTTCCCACCATATTTTGAGCTGTTAACTGTATTTACTTATTTGCAAATGTGGAATATTGTTTGCTATACTTTACCATCGTATTCCTAGGAGAAAGCATTACATCACCTCCCTTGTTTTCCTTTAGATGCTTTTCTCATATTTCTTAGTTGTAGCTCAGCAGCTATGAGTAGCAGCAGTTTTACCAATAAAAATCAAATATAAACGAGATTAGCTTTTAAACATTTATTATCTTTAAATATTTGTCTCAGTTTCATAATACATGCACTATCAGCGTTTTGCTTAATGCCGCATTCACTTATAATGGGCTTTATTCTCTAATAGTAGAAAGAGATTCTCTGTTTACATTACTACTGTTACAATGGTTGTCTCCTTTTAGCCCTAATAGGGGGATGGAAAATACCTTGATTTTCATTTCCTTTCAGTAGCAGAAATTCTTACAGTCTTTTTAAAAATACATAAATAAATAAACTCCGAGACCATGGAAAATGTGGCAAAGCCAGGTGGTTCTTCAGATTTTTCACATTTACCAAACAACATATTTGCAATGATTTTAAAGCTTTGAGAAATTGAAGAGGGGAGGGTTTTAGCAGAAAGAACATACATGGTGACATGGGATTTAAGCCTCCGTTTCAGCTGACATGAGGAAGAACGAGCTGTGTGCTTATGTTACCTGCAGTTCTGTCAGTCCATTTAATTTCTTACTTCACTTTTCAGTGTAAAGGGATCTATAAAAGGGGGCAGAAATGAAAATCTGGAAATGCTTATTTTGGATAGCATGCATGAGTATCCGTAGACCAAACTGATGGCAGACTTTATTTCAAGTTACATTAGACATTTCCAATTCTTCATACCCAGAAGGCAGCAACGGATAGTGTTTGCTTTGGTTGGCTTACAGTCTTTCTGAAATACTAACTGCTAGCTGTGTGCCTCCCCAGATCTGACAGGCAATAGAGAAAACAAGAGAGTGAGTGAGCCATAAATATAGGTATTATCACAAAAGGTGGGATAAGATGCATCATTTTTCACTCCACAAAAGTCAGCCTAATGTCTGGGATAAAACATGTCACTTATTGACTGATGGCCTTGCACTAGTATTTTGTGCACAGAACTACTTTTTCCTTTTTCTTCTAGTGCTAGGGCAGGTTTCTAGTAAACAGCTGAGATGCCAGAGCTGAAGAAATATCAATAGACTTGTTTGGTAATTGTCAATAGTACATTGTTGATGTTACTTGTTTGTGTAGGAGGAGGCCCAACACATTTGGCTCTAGTAAAGAAGATGGCTGAGTGTCAACACAGAAGACAGGGATGTCGGGGTCAAAGATATTTTGCGAAGGACCATGTGGGAGTAGCCTGTGGGAATAATTGAAACAAACAGACAGAAGTTTAACAGAACTGAGAAGAGGCTGCAACAAGTGGCGGAGATTTATAGTTGCATGTGAATGGAAGAAAAAACTCAAACCAAAGTATCAGAACTGTTAGTATAGAAATGAAATGTACTGATAACAGACCAAGATTTTATGTTTTGTAAATGGTGTATCTGTTGACATGTTAGAAGTCTATTCAATTAACTGTGTGATGGATACAAGACACACTATGTGCTGCCAAAATATGTGAGCTGATACAGTATTAGCAAAATACTCTTTATTAACAGAATGTTAAAGATGAATGAAAAAGAGGTCTTTTAAGACTTTTTAAAAAAAAAATCTTTGTCATTTACCAGATGAAGGAAAATTATTAAGATGGCATTTTTCTGAATGCTATTACTTAATAGGAAAACAATACCAAGGTCTTCAAAAGAATAAGGCTTTCCTCTTCTCTGATTCACTTTGGTAGTGGTGGTTGATGATTTGATTTTTTTTCCCCTCCGTTTTTTTTCTGGTTTCAGAAGCTTGGTGCCGACTTGTGTTCGGACATTTCAGCTGCTTCTGTTAAAAAAAAAATCATTTGGAAATATAAGTGGCTGAAAATAAAAGGAGTGATGTATGTTTGTTGCTTCACAAAAATGGTGTAGGGAAGTTTGGCATATTCAGAGTGTTTGAACCACCTCAAGCAGCTATATCTGGTAATATTCTCTTGATTTAAGCTGAAGATCATTTCTTAAGGTAGCTACACTCCTAAGAACTGTGCAAGAAAAACAGACAAGAAAAATATCTTCAACTTCTGTAAAAAGTTTCACCAAGGCTAGACTTGGGTTCAGGGTACTATGAAGGCTACTGTGGTTATTGTTTTGGCCCTTCTTAACTATTATTGTCTGGCCACCTTCTGTGATTTATCATAAGCACCTACTGCTGGATCCTCAAGGAGGATTCAGCACATCCTCCCTAGTGTTTTTTTGTGAGCAATAAACTTTGAAAGCTTGGTTGTGGTAATCTAGCTCTATACCTTCCAGTTCCCTTTATCCATCAGCCCTGTTTCAAAATGTAGCATTATGGGTGTTGTTAAACGTTTCTTGATGTATAACAGGACATGCAGATTGGTATTTTAGCCATGTAGTTGGTGTGATTCAAGAAGAAGAAATGGTAGTCGTTAACTGCATGGGGGCTGTTGAAGGTCAGTTGTGTAGAAAGCTTAATGATTAGTCTGAGCCTTTTCAGAGATTCAGTAAAAGCTTTCCTAGAAAATAGATGTCAGGGGATTTAGGAGATTTCTTGTTAGGTGGTCTGAAAAATTGCATGAATAAAATACAAGAGACTTCTCAGATTGCTTTGCTTTCTGACTATTATTTGCTTGTTAAAATATTAGTGATTATATGCAGCATAATCTGCTGAAGTCTTAAATGATGATGGATTTTTCAGGACTATTGTTTCCTCAATAGGCAAATAATCAAGTTCTTCAAGAAATGCCACTGGCATGCAGACAACCATTTGTTTTCAGTTTTACTGTATAAAAGAGTTATGCATCCTAAAATTGTGTCTGATGAAATGTTGATCTGAAACCTTGGTTCTGAGTGTCTTCCAAGTTCCAACTCAAATTACAGGCATTTGTGGAACTGGCATCATCAGCCCTGCAGACAGATGTTAACATCAGGAGAGTTCTCTAAGACTGTTAAACATAATGCAGAGTATTTATTTTACTGTTTATTTTTCTTAAAATACACAAAGAATTAGGTCTCTCTGATCTTTTTACTAACTCTGCTAGATACAGTTCTGGGAGTGAATGCATGCGGGCCTGAATTACCGCAGCAGTACCACCTTAGGCATTGTGGTGATGATCTTTTGTTGCTGAGTATTCAGTGAGACTAATGTGTTATGTCTAAGGAAGATAAATTTATAGGGAGAGGAGCAGGCTGTTTGAGCTCTGTTGGTGGGAAATTGCACTTTTCAGAGATTGTCAGAATTGCCTAGAATGGAATTTTCCCATGGCTGGCTCCTCCTAAGGGTTTCCTCAGTGCGGGGCATCCTTCAGCCACTCTTGACTTTATCTTGTTACAAGAGAATGAGGGAGTTTTGCTCTTACTTAATTTATTGAAAGATAGTTGTCAAGCTGAGGAACTGGGAGAGGTTTGGTTTGGTTTTGTCTGTTTGGTTTTTTTTAGCTTAGTGGCACAACCAAAAAATACGCATTGAAATAATGCCTATAGCTATTGATGTGCAATCTCGTATTTCTGTCTGTGGACGTAAAGACAGGTTATAGCCAGCTGATAATGAGAAGGGAGATGAGTTAGAAAACCTCTGGTGAACTTTACTTTAATCTGAAATAGAATACTTCAATAAGTAAGTAAGGATAAAACAAAAATTTCAGGGAGGTTTTATGCTGGCTGGCCCTACAAAAATTCAGGCATGTGCTGCGAGAAGTAAATTCAGGCCTTTTTTAAGAGTTTTGCAGTAAAGAGAAAATGAGATGTTCACTGAAATATGCTACTGTAGATATGTTGCTTGTGTCCATTTAGTGCTCCTTCCTGGAGTACAGCTGCCTCTGCGTTCCGCCCATGGTAACAGTGCCTTGTTTGTACAAAGCATGCTATTATATTCAGGTTGGCACAAGTCATACAGAAAATGGATCTTTTTATACTTTTGTATAAATCAAGGGAATTCCAACATTAGAAATTGTTTCCCCTTCCTCCTGGTAATCAAGTGCCTTAGTAATGACCTGCTTGGCACGGCTGCTACTGGGTGTAGAAGTTAAGTGTAGATTTAAGAAGGATCTGATGCATGCATTTTGTGGTAGTACACAAGCTTGATACTAGGAACAGAACTCTAATTCTATAAACCTAACAAGGACTTTATGATTTTAGTTTTGAAGCTAACTTGCAGTTAACAGATGTTGGCACAACTGTATGTTTACGATTGAAAACTGTTTAGTTTTTCATTTTCTGGTCTGAAAAGTTGACTAACTTATTAGCTTTGAAGATGGGTCTTTAATTCAATTACAGTGCTTTCATAGACAGCATCTAATCCAGTTCCAGGGAAAAAGCCTGCTTTTCCTCTTCAGAACAGTCATGGCTTGTGCTGTAGATTCAGTATTGCACTTCTATAATATTTGCTTCTAGTTGTTTTCAGAAGTTAAGCTTGTTGAAAAGCATCAATGTAATCTGTTTTACTTAAAAAACTTCCAATGGCATTTAATTCAAGCAAAGACTACTATTTTTTGCTTATCTGTTGCCTAGGAAAGATGTAGTCTAGGGTGTGCTTCAGTGCTCAGCCGCATTCCGAGGTCTTTCCTAATTGCCAACTGCTATAAAGAACAAGGTTCAAGAGCAGTTTTTGCTAG
>JANRGW010031519.1:14982-52561 GCA_024733675.1 Psilopsiagon aymara | reverse complement strand
GAGCAGCTGCTGGGAGTTAACCCCTTTGCTTGAGAGCTGAGCGGGAGCAGCGGGCACCAGCCACAGCATGGCCATGCCTGGGGAGGACCTGGGCATGGGGACACAGCTGGGACACCCCTGCTAGCTGTGAGGTGCCTATATGGAAGGTGCAAAGGGCTTCTGCTGTGTAGGGGCACGTCTGTGTGCAGGGATGGGGAGGCAGGTTCCTCCTCTCTTTCTCCTTCTCTCATTTCTTTAATAACATGCACTTCTGTTTCCATTCAGGGGTTTTATGGGGATTTGCTCTGCCTCCTAGGCAAGGCCTGAATTTCCAGTTTGCTCAGGGATGCAGCTCCAAAGGATGCTGTACTTGGCTTTTGATGAGCAGTGTGGAGATAAGGGGTGAGACTGAGAGGCCAGCTCTCTGCTTACAAGGTTTCAAGCAGTTGGTCTGGACAGCATATTTTTGCTGGAAGAAGGCAGATCCTCACAACCTCCTCCTCTCCCACCAGCCTTTACAGTAACTTTGCAAGGCTTTAGGTGCTGGTCAAACACTGACTTTTCTGCCACCCAAAGTCTCCCTGCCTCACCAAGCTCTTCCCAGGGCCATCCATGGCCTCACAGCATGTCATGGATGCTCAAGTAGTGTGTGACCAGGAGAAGCCTTCCCCTCCCTGGCTTGGCTGTGAAACAATGCCCATGCTGAACTCTTCCAGGGTGCAACTCATCAGTGGCAGATTTCCCTGTGCACCCAGGAGACTCCAGCTCCAGCCTTTCCAGTCCTGAGGCAGGGAATGGCTCCTTTCCACCAGCCCTGCAAGGGCTTCATATGTCACAACCAGTGCCTGAAATTCATCCTTGGAATCTAATAGCAAGCCAGTGCCAGCGGGGATAGAGACACCACAACTTCAGTGCACCCCAGGGAGTTTCCAAGTTTCTGTGGTGTGTCACCCAAGGCAGGTGCCCAGAGTCAAGGTAAGCCAGAGGGGCAGCTGTTGGGAAGCAATAGCTGCCAGGGATGGGAAGGTCTTGCAAATCACGACTGTGAGATAGCCAGCAAGGATGATGAAGCAGCTCCCTCCAGAGCTGAGGTAAGCACAGGCTTAGGAAAGCTGAGGACACATAGCAGCCATGTGTAGCACAGGGTGCTTTTGAGCAATTTACACTTGTCCTCAGTTTAGCATCAAGGACTTACAATAAATGACTGATGACTGCAGTGATGCCAGAGCTACTTTATTGACCTGACAGGAGGCAGGGAAGCCATGTGCTACATGCCCTGGCCAGGGTCCAGCCCAGGGAGCATCCTCTGCTCCACAGGATATATGTGCAGAGGCTGTAAGTGTGTAGGGGGAGAAAAGTCAATAACCAAGCAGGCAGTGGGTACTCTCCAAAGAGTTGCCCGACAGGCAGCAGGGCTGCACCTTGACCTCAGGGGTCCATGGCCCCAAAGCTCTCAGCCGGTGCCATGTTCTCCTCTCTCCAGGCAGCCTCCTCTGGCAGCCAAGCCCATGCTTCCAGTGTTTGACTGGCAGCCAGAGGTGATTTCCCAGAACAAGAGCCCTAAGTGAGGTTAGCAGCTGATGGAGGCAGCATCGGCGTGCTCGCTTAGCGCTGGCAGCTCCACATGCAGTGAGATGTCGGCAGGCAAAGGTTATGAGCAGACTGGTTCTGTCAAACACAGCCGAGCCTCCCAGCTGCCAGATACCATGGAGATGGGCAAAGCTGAGGCAGCAACAAGTGTCATAAAGGCCAGGAAAGATTTTGGAGGAGGTTTTAGTGCCTGGATGAAAACCAGCTGTGAGTTTTGCTCCTGGGCTGCCATGGGCACTACCGTAGATACTCAGGCTGTGATGGGAGGAGGGCTGCGAGTGCAGAGGCTCTGGCAGCCATGCGGGCTTGGGGTGAGGCTGGAGGCAGCCCAGGAACATGAAAAAAGGCTTCAGCTGCCAGGCTCGCTCCATTGGTCAAGAGGTTTCATCAGCAGTGGCTCCACTGCCTCCAGCTCACCCACTGGGACCAGT
Organism: Psilopsiagon aymara; assembly: GCA_024733675.1. NCBI lineage: Eukaryota > Metazoa > Chordata > Aves > Psittaciformes > Psittacidae > Psilopsiagon > Psilopsiagon aymara. The sequence goes on along the minus strand of JANRGW010031519.1, from coordinate 50,561 downwards.
GTAAGGATGGAAGCCATTCCCTGGACTCCTTGAGGGAGTACCAGGGCATGATGGCTCATCAGACTCATCAGGCTGGGTCCCTCTGCAGTTGTGTGCCTCCTGATACTGCTTCACCCACAGGCTCCCCCCAGGCCTGAATCATTCTGACACCAAAGTAGAGCTGACAGGGCAACTCAACAGACAGAGTAACAGCAGCCAGAGCAACCCCTCTCTCCTGAGGAGGTGTTTATAATGCAAGGAACCCCCGAAGGGATCTGAGCAAGAATGAGAACAGAAGCTGCTTTGGTTGGGCTTGAACCTCTGCCTGTTAGCCTGCACGTGGAGCCTGGCCAGTGGAGCTGCCTGCTCGCTCTGCCTGCAAAGCCAGTCTCCAGTCTCTTACCTCAAGCAGGAGGAGTGAGAAATGAAGCTGACAGGAGCTCCTGCAGCTCCGGGAGCTCAGCAGCACCCCACAGACTGCAGTACTATGCCAGAAAACCCCTCTCTCTCCTTGTCAGTCAATGCCTTGCCTCTCCGAAGCCAGCTCTAACTTCTCTCAGCATCTGCCCATAGTCCTCAGCCTCTTCCCTCCCTCACCTTCTACCCTGAAGCTCACACAGTTTGTTTTTCTCAGCCTGTAAGATCTTTGAGGCAGGAATAAACCTCCCTCCAGGTTTCATGAACCAGTCCTGTAGGGGAGGGGGGGGATGTTGTGCTGTAATGGATCCCAGCATGGGCCTGGCTGGGCATTGCATCTCTGCCGGCTGCTGCCCTGGCAGTGCAAGCCACAGTGAATGGGCTCGCTTTCTCCACAACAAGCTGCATCCCACTAGGCAGCAGGGGTAGGATGACAAATCGTTCTGACTAACAGTCTAAACAATGCGAAACAATGGAAATCAGAGAGCAGCATATAAAATATGCAGCATGCAGGGGACTTGGCTATTTTATTTGATTATCAGACGGATATTCCAGTGGCCGGGATCCATCAGGAATAGAACAACACATGTCAAACTCAATAACGGTTCACAGGGGACAGTAGTGGGGGGCTTGAGAATCTCCTTCTCTGGAGTGAAGTTGAGAAGCCTAACTTTGAGTCAACTGCTAGGGAAAATGAAACAGCTTTCCCTGCCCAACACACAGGAGCACCCACAGCATCTTTTTCAGGAGACGCAGGGGAGAAAGTGCCTGCCCATGATCCAAGCCCACCAAAGAGGGGTAGGAATGCTGGGCGGATGGGAAGAGGCTTGGGAAGACTGCCCAGCTGATGTGGTTGAGCAGCCGGGGGAGGCTTTTTCTCTTCTCTTTGAAATTCCTTTGCATTCAGAGTCATTTTGAAAGTCAAAAGCTGTTAGATTCCCCAGGACGCCCAAGGAGGGTTTGCTCTGATGATATTTCCCTGCACAGCTGTTTATGCCATCAGCAGCAGGATTTCTCCTTAAAAAGAAGGTATTTTATCCATTAAAAAGAAATCCACATATGATGAATATGTATTCAGCCTCAGACTGAGTGATGAGATCCTCTCAAAGGTGCAAAGATCCAGCTATCTGTCTGTCTGCTGGCCCTGTGAGGGATCAGTGGTGGGTTTCCTTGGAGACTCCTCAGCTCTTTCAATGCCTTTGGGTCAGTAAGGTTGTGCAGGGCCCTCTGCCCAGGAAGCTTTCCCTCCAGAGGCTCCTTTCACTTCCCATGTCTGAGCAGGGCAGGAATGCTGTGAGAACAACCCCTCAGAACTTGTTTCGAGACTTACAGTTGGAACAGAAAATGTAGGATCAGCAGAAGAGCTGGGGGGGGGGGAAGCTATTGGTGGAAAGGAGCACGTGCCTTTCTGCCTGCTGCAAGGGCTCCACCCCACACATGTCCACCCAGGAGCAGATTGCTGGATTGGATACCCCATGTCTGTGTTTTCCAGGATGAGTTCTTGCATGGAGGATGCTGACTCAACATTTCTGAAAAAAATCAGAATGATGTGAAAATACAGAGTGAGGGACACCTGAGCTATCTACAGATGAGCCAATGCGGACAGCCATAGGGTTTAGGGTCCACTCCCAGCACCAGGAATCTGCACATCTCTGCATCAGAGGCAGGTCTGACGGTGTGCATGGGCAGTGTGCATGATTCCCACCACTCCCCTCTCTCAGCATTTCTGGGAAGATGTGAGATCCAATAACTTCACCATCCAAAATGGTGCTGTTTTATTCCCATTGCCATAATACACATTGTAAAAGTGTGATGCTTCCTTCACACAATTAATGCAAGTGACTTGAACCTTGTATACCTGGTTGGCATGCACCACCTCTTTGCTTATTTTACACTTCTCAGGTTCTCATTAATTTTTTTATTAGGTCATTTATTTTGCATGGAAAGACATGCTTGGAGCTGGCAGAAACTCCTGCTGTATTCTGCATGCCCTGCTGAGCCAGAGCTGATGTCGGCAAGGGAAGATGGAAGTGATTTGGTCTGACCAGCATCTTCTCTTACTTCCATGTCTTAAGAAACAGGTTAAACATGAGCACTACAGCTTCTCTGGTTCTTCCTCTCTCCAGAGCACTGTGGCTTGGGTCACATCCCTGCTCAGTCAGGTTGGGCAGGAACTGACACTCTGGGAGCAGTTCCATTTCCACACATGCAATACGTGTCCCAGCTGATGGCACCAGCTGCCAGTTCTTGTGGCTGCTGGAAGATGCATTCATGAGCATCAGAGCTGGCTTCATCACCCAGAGTGGAGGACCTGACCTTTGGCTCCTGTGTGAAAGACCCTTCTGGAGCACCTTTCCCTACTTTTGAGCTTACAGCTATTTCTACGCAGACAACTTGGCTTTTTGTTTTTGCTTCTCAGTCTTGAAAGTGTCATGATAGGCCAGGGCAATAGGATGAGAAGGCAGAGAACAAAGGGAACCTGGAAAGAAGCAGGCACAGAGAGCAGCAAGCCAAATCACCAAGGCAGGAAGGAAATGTATCAGCTGAAACTTGGAACAAGGGTTTGAAGTTTGCCACAGTCAGCACCTGACGTAAATCTGTTTGCTGGGGGATGTTGGGAGCAAAGAGCTGAACGCTCCTGATTTCACAGGATTCTGTTGTGAAGTGTCGTGTCTACAGACAGAGACTGGAGGAAAAATAAAAAGGAGAACAAACAACCAAAACAAAGTAATTCAAAAATCAGCAGTCTTGGAGAGGGAGCACTGCCCTGGAAGGGAGGGTCAGGCAGCAAGGCCCAGCCAAAATGCTTAAAAGCCTCCTTTTTGTATAGCATTTGTTCTTCAAAGACATTAGGGCTTGTAAAAAACCCCTGCCATTTACCTCTGCCTCTGACATGTTAATGGTTGTATTTTTGAATCATTAAAAATTGAAATGTGCAACACTTTCAGCAGCTGCCAAACCTCTCCACAGTGCAGCTCTCCCCCTTCTGCTCTCTTCCATTAGCCCTCTGCTTTCTCCATGTGCTCTCTCCTCTGGCCTTCCCCCCTCCATCCTCTTCTGTCTCCTTCCCCTGCCTTCCTCCTTTGCTTCCCCATCTTTCTCCCCCCTCTGCAGTTTACCCTCAAGCCTCCCTCCCCATCTTTCATCTGCTGGAGGCTCAATTCATGGGAAGCACTTGATAATCTGTAGCTTTAATATTCTCACCTTGCCATTCTCCTATTCAGTGGGACTTGGAGAATTAGAAAATGTATTTATCTATGTACACTGAAGAGCAAGAGAAACAAAGAAACCAGCAGGGCTTTTCTAATGAGGAATGACTAATTTGGCCCAGGAGAGCCCATCCTCTTTCAAGCACTCAATTTTCCCCAGGTTTTGCATCCAAAGATAACATTGGCAATGCCAGTGGCGACGACGATGGGGCACCTGCCAGCCCGCAGCTACGGCGGGTGCTGGGCTCCCTGTGGCGCTGCTACCAGCTGCAGAGAATGGCAGTGTTTGCTTTACCTGCTCTCTCAGATGTGACACAACCTGCTGCAGCCAGAGCAAGCTGTACAGGGTCAGGAAACACGAGGATTTGGAGGAGCTGCTGTTTGTCTTCTGACAGCCCTGCTTGGGGCTCCTAAAGACTGAGTTCAGTTCTTGAAGTACATCCTTCCTGAGGCTGGGCTCACTGCAGCTTTCTTGTGGCTTCCAGCAGCTTCTGGAGGCCTATGGACTGGAAAGCAAACACGGATGGGTTTCCTGCACCCATGACAAATGTGTCAGCACAGCCTCTATGAGTGCTCTCAGCAATCATTACACATTGCAGATGCAGACAGAGCTCAGCTGCAGTTGGAAGCCTTGGGAGATGCATCTTGGTTGGGTCCTAGTTGCAGCAGGCTTGTATGAAAACCCCACAAGGGTGGTGAGAAGAAGAGTGTGGTGGTCTCGCGTCCCTGTGCCATGAAAGGTCCTCACCAAACTGTGCTGTCACCAGGGCTTGGGCTCAGAGAGGTGGACCAGCCTCAGGTTCTCAGGTTCCACCAACGCCTTCTGCTTCAGGCTGAAAACCACCACCTCTCTCAGGCTTTGCTCATAGGAGAGGAGTTCCTTTCTAAGAGAGCCTTTCTTCTGCTGAGTCCGGTTACTGCACTGTGGATGGGCTAAATGGCTGCTCAACCCTGTGATCTGACTGGAAACAGACTCTGCCTTCTGGTTGATCTATTCAGCTCTCCTCTTGCATTGAACGTGCTTGAAAAGGATAGCTAATATCATGGTTTGCTGGTTAGAAAAGTGTATTTAGGCCAATGGATTTGAGATATTTTATTGAAAATGAGGAGGTGGGATGAGATTTACTGATCTGAGGCTGGCACAAGTCATCTGTGAATTTTTTTCCCCAACAAAGGAGCGAATGTGGTTTAGTGGGCACAGACGGGACAACTGGCTCTGAACACATTTTGCTTGTGTAGTCTAGGATCAAATCAGAGGCTAATATGTTTATGATTGCTGCCTATAAATACATTGGAGAGGAAACACCCAGGAATGCAAGGAACACTGTAAGTGGAAGGACACTGTTGGCATAAGCATAAATTGGTAGAAAAATGTCGTGAATATATGTCAGCTAAAATTGAAGGAGGTTTCTCCTAATCACCAGATGAAGGAGTTTATAAAATAGCTTTCCAGCGGGGTAATTGAGGGAAGAAACATAACTAGTTCAAGATGGGAGTCTGACAAATTTCTGAGTTTCATTTTAGGATGGGGCTGAATTTGACAGTCTGGCCCCTCTCAACTATGTCCTGCTTCAGCCCAAGAGGCAGAGCACAGCAAGACTCTGTGCACTTTTGCAAGGTGGAGAGCCCTTCTGCTCCTTTCACATCAACTTTATCTCCTCCTCGCTGCCAGGCAGCACAGACAAGGCACACACACATGTACACACACTCCTGCCCCACTCACCTGTACCTGACACAGAGGCTTTTCAGCTGGTTAACAAGCTGTGACATGCCAGACATCGAAAGTATGAAATCTGGCCAATTTTTTAATATTTTAAGCCCCATCACATGTATTTTACTGGTCTGAGCAAAGCGCTTGATGACGCTTTAGCAAGGAAATGGAAACTATCATTTCATATAATCTGCCAAGATGGATTGACCCACTGATTCCTCCTGGACTCCTACTCTCCCAGCCCCCTCCTACCCCTGTTCCTGCCTCCACTGACCAGCAGGAACATACCCAGACAGCGAGTGTGGCTGCAGCTGCTAACACTGGGTTGATGCTACCAAACAGGCTGATCTCCTGCCTTCTGGAATCACGATCGAAGGAAGGGACAGGAAGGAAAAACAGGAGCCAGGGAAGCTCCTGAGCAAGGAGCAGGGGATCTCTCTCTTTCCCCCATCCAGGGATTTGCCCCAGTGGACCAGTGTGTACTACAACAACAGAGTGGCTTGGGCAAAGAGATATGGTGCAGTTAGTGAAAAAGTTGTAAGCAGGGAGAAAATTCTGTCTGTGTCACATCTTTCATGCAGCCCCTTCAGAAGCAGCTGAAGGGAGACAAGGGAAGGAAGGTGGGAGCTCCCTGTTTCTCTTCCACCCACTTGTCTCACCATACCCTTTAACATGGCACCTGGGCTTGTCTTGTGGATGCTGTGGTGTCGCAGCCTCACCGGCTGAGCAGAGGTTGTTGGAGCTGCTCCTGAGGAGGTGTCTTATTTGCAGCCTGTGAGCCCAGCTTGCTTTCATTTCTCTGTAACAAGCAAAAGCCATCACTTCCTGGGAGGACTTTTATAATGGGGTGTAGAACAGTTTGGAGATGGGGATGGAGATGCTGTGAGATGTTCAGGCGCTCCTTGGGAATGGTCTTTGGCAGGGATGGCTGCAGGCACCCCTTGCCTTTGGTGTACGGCAATCAGCGGGGTGGACATTCAGAACTAAAGAGACCTTGGTGCCTGAGGAATGGTGGAAGGAGGGAAGCACTGCCTACCTAGGGAGGCAGGGGAGAAAGAGAGAGATCAAATGTCTCTGGGCAGCCTCTTGTACCACGGTGGTTGCATCTGTCTTCATCTACTCCCTTCTTGTGTCGACACAGACAGGTCCCTGCTCAGAGGGGCTGTGATTTAGGCAGGTGAGGTGCAGAAGCAGGATGGGGAGAAGATGCTGGGCAGAGGATGTGGAGCCTGGGAGCTCTTCCACCTCGAAGTGCCTGCACACTGCTGCCCATCCCAGGCCACTTTGGGAAGGGCTGAGCAAGGTACCAGCTTCTGCACCGGCTCCTTTCTTAATTTGAATCAGGGAAAGGTATTTTTTATTCTCCCTTTTATTCCACCCTGAGTGTTGCCACTGACAAAGGAGCAGGAATTCCACACATTTCTTTGGCTGCTTAGTAGAGCTGCTGTCCTACTCTCCCCTGTCAGACACTAATCTCTCCTAATATTTAACAGTCCCAGTAGGCAGAAGGATTTATCCTCTGGCCTTTCTACCTGTCATTTCATCCCTTCTCACTAAGGAGCCCTTTGATTCCCTTCCGAAAAGAGGTGCCAGGACCAGTGTGATAGATTGGCTCGTGCTGGCAGTTAGAGAACCAGCTCCATTTCTCTCTGTTCCAGCTGTCGGGTATTTATCTGGGGCAGCTCTGTACAGCTGGGGAAGGTCCTTGTGCCTCCTTTCAAGGAGACATGTGGATGGGCAGGCTTACTGAGAAGGAAGGTGGTGTGGCTGTTAATACTCCAGCTCCTACAGGGCCCAGCTCCAAACCGCAGACTGAGCTGTGGATGTTTTAGCTCCTGGGTTGATCTGGATCTAATACCATCATCCATTTCAGGGAGGAATTCCTCCCCCACCGCTCCCCAGATGTCTTCATCCCTTCCCATGGCTCTCCCTCCACAAGTTCCCTTTCCTCAGCATCCCAGCTACCATTCCTTGAATGCACAGCTCAGAGGACAAACACCTTCAGAAGGGCATCGGCTCTCACAGTGACCCCTGCGCTTCCCTGTGGGGCTGCTGCCAGCCGAGCTGCCCTCTGGTTCTCATCCTGCAGGAGTCCATTCCTGCAAGATGCATGGCTGGTGGGAGGGTGGATGCTTTGCTGTTGAGCAGGGATGATGCATTGCCCTAAGAGGGCCAGGAGAGATCCGGTGCCTGCAAGCCAGCACCATACCAAAGCCTCTCCTCACTCTCCATGCAGGTGGTTAAGCAGTTCAAGAGCTGAAGGTGTCAGGGCAACACAGTAGCTCTTTATATCAATAACAAGCCCTTTGATTGCTGTTTCCTTACTCTGGAAGTTGGAGCTCATTAGACTCCAACCTGTCCTCCTGCCTGGGCCCTGGTTACGGGTCTGAGCTGCTGTTTGCTGGAGGTGAGGGCAGCTCTGTGGGGTGCTTCTCCCTGAGGAGACCATGAGAAGGGCAGAAACTCAGCTCCCTCACTAATGACCCTTCCTGCTGTCACCAGTCCAGCCCCAGCAGCAGCAGCAGGATCTGTGTAGGCAGGGTCCGGTGCTTCCTCCGGCTGCCGCCCCTTCGCTCCTGTGCTCGCTTTGTTTCTTCCCCTCATGCCTAAATAGTGGCAACTTCAGAGCTCTGCAGGGCACCATTAAAAGACAGATGATACTGCCAGAGCACAGCTGTCTGAGGCCGTGGAAAACAGGCTCCATATAATCTTCCTGAAGGGGCATGTGTTTAACATTGACCTGGTTAGACAGCCCGCAGCCAGGCCTCTCCCATATGTACATGCCATTTCAGACAGAAACAGTGGGGCTAAATTGAGCAGCTGGAATGCTGACTCGGCTACCTCACCACCGGCCAGGCCGTATCTCCCGCTGCCTCTGTCTGAGGTGGGAATCTCCTGATTTAAAGAGCAGCCACACAACAGCCGTCATGAGTAGCATGCAAGTGCTAGAATCGTGCATATGGCAGCATGGGCTTTCAGGAATGGGATGGAGCTGGAGGGACTCTCTGAGTCTCCCTTTCAAGGAGGAAGCCCAAGTCCTGCTGACATGCTCCTTCTATGCTCTTCCTGAGCAGGCAAGCACAGGGCAGAGCTTCCCCTTGTACCCTGTGCACACTTGAACCCACTTGGACCCTGGTGCTCGCATACTTCTTCCACCTCCTACGTGCACATCCACACTCCCAGGGCCACCCCCACTGGATGGTCCAGCCACCTGCACATGATCCCTGCGGAAACCTCAAGAGCAGCATGGGTGGAAGTCACTCCTCCCTCAGTCCACACACAGATTGCCAGACTGCATCCAGGGTCGGCAATGACCTGCAGAGCATCGCATGAAGATGTGTGTGGGCTTCAACACTCAAAGGATAAGGAACAGATACTACAGTCGTGTTCATCTTGCCTTTCTTATCTCGCAGAATAGGAGGCAGTTTCAACAGAAAGAAGTGGCTGGGCCAAGAAAAGCTTGAGGACTTCACTGTTTCATGTTTGGAAATAACCAAGAACAACTACAGGTGACAGCCTTCCAAGCCCTCACAGCTAAAACATCAATACTGAAGTGAAAAAAATAGGAGCCAGGTGGAGATGCATCACTGGCACTCTGATCATCCTTCAGGAGGGACATGCTCTGTGCACAGCCCCAGATATTGAGGATTTCTCTTCTTCCCCCAAACAGAAACAGGGGTAAAGGCAAACAGGGTAAAGGCAGGTGCTGGCAGGAGAGACATACCCATTACACTCTTTCTCCCTGTCTCAATCCTGACATAATGCAGCTGCCACTAGTGCCAGTATTTTGGTTGCAGCTCTGTGTAACAGGAATATATCCATGGAGCACAACATCAGAGCCCATGTGCCACCATTCTGCAGACAGTGCCAGTGGGGATGGGAAGCACAGCACCAGGGCAGCACCGGTGCAATGGCCAGGAAGCCTTTGGACACAGCCGGCTTTGTTGGGAAGAGGGGAATAATCATGACTTTTGTCCGAAGCCCAGAGTCGGAGCTGCCGCTGTTCCACGCGGATCAGATTTAAATCCGTGTGCAGACAGCTGGCAAGCCACACCACGCACACTAAATCCGACACTGACTTAACAGCCTGAGAGGGCCCCTTCTAAAAAGTCATTAGTGAGGCTTTCAGGGAGGGAGTGTGCACCATTGTGCCGAGGCACTGAGCTTGTTTAAACAGAGCCAGCGCGAAAGGAAAAGCTCCCTGGGGAACTCGTGGGAATGTTTCCAGGAAGCTGAAGGAGCCTTGTTTGCTCCGAGCTTCAGCTCCGTTTTCAGCATGCTCTTGGTGATTCACTCTGTCCTGAGCACACAAGAGATTGCACTGGGGGGTTGTATCACCCGCTTTTGTGTTGGTGCAGCAGGACAGCCTGGCATGGGATGGTGAGCTATGGGATGGTGAGCTATAGGACAGTGAGTGGCAGTTGCTCCTTTCCCTCTGCAGCACCAGCTCTCACTCAGGGGTGAGAACCAGGATGCACATATCTCCTCCAGCAAGGGGAGCACCATTGCTTTCATCACACAGGAGCTGAGGCTGCCTCTACACTGAGCTGAGCCAGTCGTTGCTCAGCCCAAAGCCTTTTTGCCCCCTCTCTGCACTCCCCTTGGGGGACCCCCAACATGCCTCTGCTCTGGCTGTGGTGGGGAGCTGGAGAGCAGCTCCTGCCTCTGCACCGCCAACTCTGTCCCAGTGAGGCACAGACGGAGCTGAGAGAGCGGAAACATTGCTGAAAAACATTAAACTTTTATGAATCTCCAAGCGGGCTTGGCGTGAATTCGAGTTTGTGGGGTTAAGCCCATCATTACTGGATACAAGCCAGCATGTTTTCCACTAAAAATAAACTCCTGGCCCACAGACTGGGGCTATCCCTATGTACAGCACAGTGCTGTAGGATGCTGTGCGGGGCCTATTTGCATAACCAGTGGGTCTGGGAGGTTGAATGGAGGTTGTCCCCAGCAGCACCTCATGCTCTGCCTCCATTCCTGTGGTGCTGGTGGGTGAGTCAGACCTCAGCCCGGTACCTCAGTTTTCCCATCCGAAAATTAAACAACATATTGGAAGGGTAGTGATTTGAATTAATTGCTGTTTGGGAACTGTTATGAGGTCCTTGGGTGAAAGATGCTAGCAGAGCATGACTGCGACTGTTCTGTGCAATTGGCCTGGAGGGCTTTGATGTGCTACGTAGGAAGGGCCAATGTACTTGAGTTAGTAACAAATGTACCTTTGCACATGGACATTTGTTTCGCAGCTACCACCCTTGCTGAGTTTGCAGTAATCACTTGGAATGCGTGCTCTCTGCCCTATCTATGTAGTTTATTGTGGGCTCCATCTGCAATGGACACTCAGATGCCAATGCTTTGCCTTCTCCTTCTCCATGCTCTGTACACGAGGTCTCATGGCAAGGGGGGTGAGACCTGGAGACTTATGAGTCCATGAGAGGACAATGGCCCACGCAACCCCCAAATTTCCTTGCCTAGCTTCCATCAATCCCAACCTACAGCATTACACCTTCCCCATCACCACTAGCATCCTTCTCCAGCCCGGTGCCGGACATCCCCCGCCAGCTGCCGCCTGCCACTCCCCTGCCGCTGCCCAGAGCCGTGCCATGATGGATGTGATTAATATATGCTTGGAGAGCAATCGATCCTTCCGTGCTTGCTTTGAACCTCTGATCATTAATGTCTCCATATGGGCACCATTTTTCCTTGTCATGCTGCAGCTGTATCTGGAGAGAATGGGAAGCAAGTCTGCTTCCCAGTGGCAAAATCCCCAGGAGCCACAGCTCTGGACGTTTACCCACCTTTGGGAAAGGTCAGAAATATAAATAGCTGTTGCCAGGAGTTCCTCAGACACAGAACAGGAATGGAGATCAGTGCTTGGCGGCTGCTTGAGTACGGCAGGAAGGGCTTTAATAGCATTTTTCTGCCTGTTTTTGAACTCCATCGCTGCTCCCTGCTCCTCTCCCCTCCATCGCTTGCTCCCTCTCTGCCTCCCTCTCATTTCCTTTTTTTTTTTTTTGAAGGGCCACAATTTCTTTTCAGTTTTATTTCTCATTAAAAATAAATACCATTGCTATAATTTACAGTGAGTTTAATTAGAAATGAGTTACGTGATCTAAGCACGAGGATTTAATTGCTCGTTCCTAAAACAATTTTCTCATCTGAAATGTCCCCAGTTAATGATCATTCATTAAATAGGATTTGAGTCTCTTAAGTGGAGCTAGAAGGGCTGCAGATTTCCTCTGATGGCTTCTGCTGCCAGCCCAGTGCCAAGGGCCCCTCATCAGCTGGACTTGGGGACCCCAGGTGAAGGGGAGCTCATTGGGTGCATGCAGGATCTTCCTGAAATCCTCACGACGCTCCTCGGCCTGGACTGACTGTTAAACCTTCCCTTTGCAAATATCTCCTAGGAAACATGTTTGAATTGTGTCTCTGCTCTGCGTCAGCCCCTGCTCCTCCAGGCACAGGGGGTCCAAGGCATGTATGGACCGCTATCAGAGCTGCCATGGGGTTGTATTTCAGTGGACAAAAGCCCTGTGCTGACACCCACTCCTACCTTTTGGAAGGTTAAACTCACCGCCCTCCTCTGTGCAAGGGCAATTCCGAACAGGTCTAACTGTTCATTTTTTTTCTGGGGGGGAAGGGTGTGGAAGAGAAGGTTTTCATGAAGAATGTTGATTAATCAAAATAGAAACATTTACAGGAAGTGTAGAGCCACGTCAATGACATCGTTTTGTGCTTTACTTGCTCATTTTTATTCTAATGATTTCTCATCAAAACCATTTCTGGAGAGAGCAACCCTTCACCTGCTCCCAGCCCCATGCCCAGACAATGGTTCCCAGCACCAGCCCAAGCAGGATTCATCCTGCTCCCCAAGTTCTGTGTCCCTGTGGGACTGATGGGGCAGCAGGGATAAGTTGAGGTGGGGTGGGATGGGATGGGAGTGCTCTCTTCCTTCTAGGTTTTGAGCAGAGATTCCTGAAAAGAATCTCTAAGCTGAAGCTAGCACATTCCTGTACAAAACCTTTGTTTTGACACATCAGAGCTGCTCTGCTCCACTCACCCGGGAGCAGCGAGAGGCAGCAGCTGGGCTTCCCTGCCTGGATGGATCCTCAGCATGTCCCATTAGTGCTTTGTAGATGGGTGGACCCTCATGGGTCACAATGCCCTGTCCCAGGGCATCAGAAGCTTCCCTGCACCCAGCTCTGTGAGCAGATACAGTGCTCCTGGGACAAGCCCATCCTTGTCCTTAGGTCTGGTCCAAGCAGGGTTGCTGGACAGAGCCTCAGCCATAAGCACAGGTCTGCTGCATGTTGAGCAAACGGCTCAGGCACCTCTTCTCAGCTGGTCAGCACATCTGAGAAGTGGCTTTGCCATTACACCTTGCTGGGACTGTTTCTCTCACACCTTATCTCTCTTTTTCCTCTCTCCCTCTACTCTGCCTTTTTTTTGCTTTATTTGCATACAAGTATTTATTTACCTGCAAAACAAGGATTCTTAAACAAGGAATTCGGAAGAGGGTGGTGATATGTAAGAGCTTCTTCTCCCTGAGTTGAGGTGCAGAGGTGGGGTTGGAGCTCCAGCCGCACAAGTTTCCTATAGCGGATGGGTGGATAGATGGATGCACGGATGGATGGATGGATGGATGGATGGATGGATGGATGGATGAACAGATAGACGGATGGATGAATGTCATCCCTAGGACACGCATGCCCAGCGCAGCCACAGCAGGAGGACACTGTCACCCAGCAACTGGTAAGCAATGACTAACACTTCCTAGGGTGTCAAACATACCACGTCACTGATCTCTTTCCAAGGAAGTGTAAAATGAGGAAGAGCAGGGTTTGAAGAGAGAGAGAATGAGAGATGCAAGCGTGAGTCAGCCCCTGGATAACCTTGAACGCATTAACAGATGGCTGGGACCCAATGAGCAGAGTTTGCAAAGGCACCACCGTTCAATCAGCAATCCTTGTTTTCTGCAGGATAAAAAACCAGGCTGTTAAAAGGAAGCGGCAGGGCAGGGCGGAGGGTGTCTGATTGCACTGCACGGAGGCAGCCGCTTCCAGCATCTGTCACTGCACAGCTTTCAGGAATGTATATGTACAAAAAATGCAATGAAAAGGTCCCCAGTTCCAGTGAAAGGAAATGATTTCCTCCTCAAGTGATTACGGGCACCATTATGCAAATAGTAGCCAGGCCAACAAAACAGCCTCATAGGGAAGGGGAACAGAGGCAGCAAAGCAGCTTCCAAGACATCCTGGCAGGAGATAGTAAGATATTACCTGCATAAGGAACCAGCCAGAGAAGAGTGGGGTGCAACCCATGTGAGGAGCAGGGGCTGATAAATAAGCTATCACTGCCCTAAAAGGAAAGGGAAAGGGTAATGGAAAGGTACTTGAGAACAAGCAATGGCCTCTGCAACATGCAGGCTCTCCTCAGCCATATGCTCACTTGTGGTTTTGTAGCTGACGAAGCATGAACCAGCTGGGACAGGGAAAAGGGGGAATCTGTGCTGCAGAAGTCCAAAAGCTCTGCTTCCAGAAGGTTTGCTCTGCACAGGCTGGTCACAGTGGCCAGTCAGGGCTGCCGAGCTCTCACCTTGGACACTGCCGAAACTGCCAGAGCTTGGCTGTGCTCCTTTCTTCTCTCCTTTGCAAGCATTTAGCAGTAGCAGATAAATAAACTGACATCAATCATCTGTGCATAGCAGCATGATCACCTTACAGGACTCATTTCCTCTCAAAATACACAAGTTTAATTTCTATTTAGCTTTCCTTATATTTTAATGTCTACTTTTGACATAGATATTTTAGTTTTCAGGGAGGGACAAAGTGGAAACGGGTGATAGGAGATTCCACAGGGCTTCCCCTCTGGCTGCAAAGCAGAAATACCAATGTGTTCACCCCTGCATGAGCAGCAGATGCCTGGGTCTTGGGACATCAAGGACCAGTAGTTCCTCCTGACCTCAGATTGGTTTGTAAAACCAGTACCAGCTGCTGGGGTGGGCTGGAGCCCCCAAGGCCCTGGAATGTTCCTTGTCATGGGTGCTGAAGGTGCTGTATTGGCAGGGCTGGCTACAGCTGTGGGACACATCTCAGCCTAGCAGCACCTATCCCATGCCATCACTTGCTGCACCTTTCAGGGCATGACAGTATAAGGAAAAGCCTGCCCAGGAATGGCAGGCATGGCACAGGAGTCCTGGTGAGCAGCTGGAGGGTCATGCTAGCTGAGGGGTTCCCAACGTTGGGGCTGAGGGCACCTGGGTGCTGCTGCTTTCGCACCCTTGCCCTTACGGGGTGCTCTATCTGTGTCAGTGCCATGCACTTGCAGCAGGAGAGCAAATGATGGTTGGCTTTTCTTCAGCATTAGGCAAATCAGTTTGGCTCATTATTTCCGCAAGAAAACCACCCACCAGCATCTGTTCTCTGCCAAGGAGATGCACTCAGGACAGTGGCATCCCTAACAAGCACGGAGGTGGAAGCCATAACTTCTCCCCAGGCAGCAGCAGCCTCAACCCCAGCCTGTGCCCCATCTACTGTGTTTACACAGAGCTCTGTAAACTCATCCCAGAGATTCCTAGAGCTTCAGTCAGATGGTTTCTATAGGCCAGTGACAGTTTATTTCCTTATTTATGTTCTCTATAAGAAAACATGTAGATTGCTGGAGAAAAATGGCTCACAAGTTCCTTTCCTATTCTCTTGATGGGTGTGGGGCAATTGCCTCTCTCACTGCCAGTGGTAGAAGGGGCTCCGGTCCCCCAGCAAGGCAGGATTCCCTCAGCAGGAGCAGCCCCTGTCCCCATGGAACACTTCAGCCAGGCTGCTGCATTGCTCTCAGTGGCAATGGGGAGCAGGAACTGGCAGTGTCTCTTTGGGGACTTCTGCACGGCTTATGGTTTGTTCCTTGGGGCATCAAACCACCAATGACCTCTCCAGGTCCTGCGGCTCCAAATAGGAGAAGCATCCGTGGCTGGCCCAGCCTTGAGGAACTGGTGTGGAGCACCAGCCACCCCCAAGCTGGTGTTGTGATTGATTCGTACACACATGCTTACATACAGCCCTGCCTCTCCATCATGCTGTACCACATGTGGCTGCTGAGGGTGGAAAGCAGGTGCAGCATGCTATCGAATCCATATGGTAATAGTTTAGCCTCACTTTGCTGCAGGATGAATTACGGCAGAAGGAGCAAGGCAAGAGTCAGACCCAGGGCTGCTAGTTTGGAGGTTCTGTAGGTGAACCTTTTCCAGCCTCAAATCTGCTCACACCCTGGTCTGCTCCAGCTGTTTTTTTCAGGGATTTATCTCATACCTGAGGGAAACACCAGCCTCCATCCTCATAACAAATACCCTGAGCCCTTTGTACAGAAGGTCCCAGTGGCTGGGAGCTACTTCTGGGGGGTGAACCATGCAGGCAGGTTCAGAAGGACGAGAAGCAGCATGGTTTGGGCATTCATGCACCAGTGCAGACCACTACATGTGCTTCTCAGTTTGCTTTGGGTGGAGGCCCCTCCTGGAGGACTCACCTGTGACCCCCATGCAGTCTGTGGGGACCTCACAGATACACAAATACAATGGAGAGAAGAGGTGACCGCATCATGTGCATAGCATTGTGGACATGGCTTTAGCTTTCCCTTTCCACCAGCGCAGCATGGTTCTGACTGCTCTGATCTCCCACAAACCCAGTTGTGCATTTGCTGGCTGGTGAAATGACTGCCTGAAAGAGAAGTGATTTGCGCCATGGTTTACCTGGGAGGGGAATCCTAACGCTCCAGCCAGACACCACCAATCCCTGTCAGGAGAAAGTCTGTTGCTTGTGCTGCTGGAGTGAAAAACAGGCTGACCAGTGCCTATGTTGGTCAGGGTTCGTAAATGAAGCAGTCAGCCAGGCTGCAGGAACCAACAAGCACACCAGGCTTGGCTCTGGGGAATCATCCCTCTGAGCTATTAGCAAATTCAGGGATGGGACTCATTTCAGCATGACTCCTCATGCTGGACACTAGCACGATGGTGAACATTGTCCATCTCCACGAGACCATATCGACCTCTCCTGAAGAGCCACCAGGATCCTGTCGTTCACATAATCCTTCCTTCCCTTTACCTTCATAGTATTTCCAGCCTTGTTTGTGTCTTTTCAACCCCTGGCCTCATGGGCTTACCTTTGTCTCAGGGGAGTTTATGGAATAAGATACATACCCTTGCCCTTTTCAGCCCAGAGAAAGCTTCTTATGACATGACAGAAATCCAAGAAATCAACAACTCTGGAGGTTTGTAATAAGTCTGAATCTTTCCTAAACCCAGACACTCAGCACGATGAGGGGTCAGTGATCCCCAAGCTCCTTCCCCTCTGCCTCCTGCCATCTGTCTCTGGTGGATGATGGGAAGCAGATGAGGCAGGCTTGGGACACCCAGCTGCTTCAAGGTATGTCCATGGTTTGTGTCTCTGGAGCAGGCTCTGGGCAGGACGGTGCTCCGGGCGCTCCTCTGGCAGGAGATGCGGACCTCCCACTCGGAGACCCCGGGAGTGCTCCCACAGCTCCTGCTTCCTCCTGGGCTCCTGTTCCCAGTTTGGCCCCTGCAGCAGCAGTTGCAGGGAGTGAACCTGCCTGTGCAATGCGTGCATGTGTGTGAATATGTGCTGGCAGGCACACACAGGGCCATGCAGGAAGGGTTCAGGCTGTCTTGCTGACCTGAGCCTGGACTCTCTCCCTTAGCTGAATGAAGGGCTTGGTAACACCACTTAAGCCTTCTGGGACTTCACCATGCTGACAGTGCATGAAAGAGGCCCTGGAACTGCCAGGAAGCCAGCCTAGGAAATGCATCCATCTTCTCTCCTGCTAGTCTGCAGGTAAAATAAACACAGCTTCCAAAACACCCATGCAATGTCACTTTACTTGCTCCTGCAAACTCAGACTCTCACACTCTCCCTCTCTTTGTCACTCACACTCACTCCTGTCCTCCCTGCTTTTAGCCTCATGTCCCTATCCTGGGTCTTTGCTTCCCACCCATCTCTTCCCTTCTGTGGCAGCACCCCTGAAAGCAGATGGGGTGCATGGTGGGGGCTTAGCCCCAGCTGGGGCTCAGAGAGGAAATGCTGTGGAGCTCCCCAAGGAGTCTGCTGCCAAGGCCCATAAATAAGGAAACCCTGTTTGCTTTCTCCTTGTCCGGCCCTGTGCAAATATTTACTGCCCCTGTGACCCGTGGAGGCAGCATAGGCAGCACAGCTCTGCGAGGGGTCACTGGTGCAGGAGACGTCTGCCTTGATCCAGCTCTGGGAATCTCCAGTCTTTGCACATTAGCAATTTAGCAGAGAGTATTCAAATGTCATTGGACCTTATCCTGAGTCCACAGTCCTGTGATTTCCCAGGATGCAGGGTTTGCATGATGGCAAAGCGTATTAGCTCTCCACAAAGCCACAAAGCCCCAGAGTTGTACCTCTGCATGATTAACATCCCTCAAACTCTGTCTAAAGAGATGCAATGCACTCAGCAGAGGTGTGTGCAAGCCTCGGGGGGGGGGGGGGGGGGGGGGGGGGTGTCCTCAGTTTTACCCAAGGCTCTGCACAACTCATTGTCCCTCATTTGCTCTCTCAGTCTGCATGTCTCTCCCTCAGTCCCTCGGGCATGTGTTTTCTCTCGTGCCCTGTTTGCTGGCCAGTGGCCTGCTTTTTAGTTTAAAGATAAGACTTTCACACCTGCTCAGCTTCTCAGGGGAGCGCAGCACCCCTGGAGGGCAGTGCCAGCCTCCCAGGCAGCAATGGGCACATCACACCTTCCAGCATCTCCTGCTTTTTTAGATGAATAGGGTGAGTGTGGAGCAGCAGGTCTGACAGGAGAGCAGAGCCATGCTCCTGTTTGCTTTTCCTAGCATCTACCACGATGGTGGGTACACAGCTCTGGTGTCATGGTGGAAAGGAAGGTGTTAATTGCCTCCCTCTGGCTAAGGAATGCTGCAATCAACTGGCCCAAATGGGGTTTGCTGGTGGGAGGGCTGGGCCAGCTGCAGGCTGCGTGTTTATTGCAGGGAGGAGGTAATGGTTGGTTTGGTTGTAGGTGAGGTGTTGGATGAGCGTTGGTGTGAGCTCCTCTCCTTTCAGATGTGGGGCTCTGTCTGAAGTAGCTGTCTTATTTTGGTAATAGGGGGCTTTCAGCCTGACTTTTCTAGTTAGCCCTGCAGCCAGCTTTCTTGGTGGATGAGCAGGATCTAGATATAGCTCTGGTGTTGACTGTGGTTCAGATGGTACGGATGGAGTGGTAGAGATGTTTGTCCTGTTAAGTTTGCCCTTGGTTGCTCCTTCTTCTGATTTATTGTCTTGTGTGTGCATCCCTGTGGTCTTCTTACAAGGGACTTGGGAATGTATGGAAATATTAAATGTATTCCTTGCCCTTTCAGTGTCCCCAGTGTTAGCAAGCTGTGCATCCCGCCAGACTTGTGGCAGAACAGATACACTAACAGCTTTCTTTTGTGATATCTCAGCTTGGAGAAGTTAATTATCTCCAAATATTGAAAAGGGCAGATGGATTTTGTAGGATTTACTTGGCTGTGTAATTTTGGTGCCCCAGAGATGCTATTTGGTCTAGCCGTGATGAGTGACACATCATTGCACCTGGGTGCAAATGTCACTTGAGTATATTACTCCCTCCCTCTCCTGTTATTTGCCCACTGGGGAGAACTGTCTTTTCCAGGCTGGCCCAGCTGTGTGGAGACTGCTAATGCTCTTGCCCAGCTCTGTGTGTGGCTATCTGAGGATGTACTGGAGGCAGCTTTGCAAACTTCCATTCTTTGTTTAATAGCCAAAGTCTGGGACTGGAAGGCAGAGCTGCAATTCGAGTGCTTCTGGCTCAAGCTACTATACAAATGTTAGGAAAAGCTTCTGAGTGCATCCTGTGCATCGATAGGATGAGGCTGGTTGCTCCCGAGGGCTGATGTGCAGCCCAAGCTCCAGCTGGCTTGAAGATGTTCCTTCCAGTCCTTCTCTCATCACTCCTATTCCTCAAAGCTACTCTTAAGGGTTTTGGTGAAGTCTGTGCTAATGCTCAAGCTGAAACATGAAGGGTGGGTGTGAAGTTTTTCTTTCCCTGGGGGGAGTGTGTTCCCCCTCTCTAGATTTGGGCAGGGCTGGCTGCTGGAGCAGGGCTTGGCCCTCCTCTCCCTGACCCCCCCCCCCTTCTGCTGTAGTGGTGCAGGATCAACTTTCCTGCTGTTTCCCAGCCTGGGTTACATTCGAGGATGAGAGTTTTTCATGCGATGCTCAGATCAGAGAGAAATTCTTCTTCATGTTTGTGTCTCTTTCATCTATTTGTGCTTTGTTTTGAGCACTGAAAAAACTACCTGTGCCATTGCATTATCAGCATGCTCAGCAGAGATATTCCTAGTTAACTCACTTTATTCTGCTTGTTTGCCAAGCAAAGCAGTCTCCCCATGCAGTTATGGCTCTCAGAAGCTGTTGAGGTGGAGGGGGTTGCTAAAAAGGAGGCAAACATGCAGGTTTTGGTTTTTTTTCCACTTGGGTTTAATGCAGGAGGTGAACTTTGGGGGATCTTTGCAACACTCCACTTCTGTTTATAGGCAGAAGTTGACTTTTCTGTTTGGGGGATCTGGGTCAGATAAGTAAAGAGCCTGTCTTTGAGAGTTTACCAATTGTTGGAGTTGATTGAGTTGGACTGGGGAGGGCAGTGACTGCAGTGCTTCCCTCCTCGTCTCCAGCTGGTTTGACTTGCAATGCAAATGTTTTCTCCTGTCACCTTTTAATGATCCTTTTTCCTCTTTCGGGTGTATAATTTCCCCTGGAAGTCTCCAGTGAATGGTTTCCATCACAGTTATTTGTCCCTTTCTTTTCAAGTCTAGGCCAACCTCTATAGAATTGCAGACCTGGCATGATTTGGGGTGGGAGTAGATTGAATTGCAGTATTTCATCTCTGGCTGTCAGGTGAGCTTGCATTACCTTCTGTGGGGCTGACAGCAAGGAGATGTCGAACCTGCTGGAATATATAAAGTGGGCTGACAAGTGGCCCTGTTTGCAGAGCAGACCTTTCAGTCCGTAGCATGTGCTCTGGGCGAGCAGCATTGCGCCTCAGACCAGTGGAGAGGGGCCTGGGATGGGGGAGGAGAAAGGAATGCTTGGTTTGGTGGAGCCAGGGAGGAAGAGGAGAGCAAATGCTCTTCTGGGGGATACTATTGGAAAGACATCATAGAGGAGGATGTCATAAATCCACAGGCCTTCTTGCGATTGAGGCTTTGTTCATCTGTACATCAAAGGAGACCAAAAGTTCCTTGGTGAGGCTGCAGGAGTCAGAGGGAAGATGAGGTGGCTGAGGATCAGTCCCCTGTGCATCACCCTGAAACAGATGCTCTTCAAAACACCTCGTAGGCAACAAGGTAGGGGTGGAAAACATATCCCCTGGAATGTGCAGTGCAGTGTGTATGAGCATGTGCTGGGGGTTTAGTCCATGCCCTGGGTGACAGATGTTGTAGCACTGTTGCAGAGAGCACTGCAGGCATCAGTATGCTTGGCGCAGGGCTCAAAATGCAAACCCAGCCTGATGTTTGAGGAGGCAGGACTCTGGAGAAACATCAGTGTCCCAGGGAGTGACAACTCTGTGGCTGAGCCCTGCATTCAGGTCTGCTCACTGTTTAGCTGGAAGGTCCCTCTCGGCAAGGAACTGCAGGGTCTTCCCCCTGGGACCGGGGCAGTCAGCCTGCGTACTGCCAGCTTAATTCAAAATTCAGAGGGTCATGTGGGTTATGGAGAATATGGGGCATGTCTGAGCCAACACCAACCCTGGGCTGATGTGTCACTGTTCCCATATATTATACTGAATTATACAGCAACAGAGCTGCTGTCTTCCCTACGTTCTGCACAGGCAATGCTGAGTGCCCAGATTTTCAGCTGAACATGAGAAAAATGATAAGAAAATCCTTTGGCATCACTTAAGGCCCTAAAACTGACTGGTCTGAAGCAGGTCCTGGGCTGTGTTGAGGTGGTCCTTCTCCCAGAAACCCTTGTGCTGCACCAGCTCATGGGCTGCTTTGCTGCCTTCCTGTCATGCACAGAAAGGGTCCTGCTCCTTCTCATGGCATCTACTCTTGTGTCCTGGGTTCTGGCTTAAACCACAACATATTGCCAGGACCTGCTTCCAATTTAGCTCCCACTAAAATCATAGGTTGGAAGGGACCTTAAAGGTCACCTAGTTCCAACTCCAAAGTAAGGTGGGATGTTTTGTCACTGATGTGCTCCTGCCTCCTCTTCCATCTTGGGGCCAGTGTCAGGTCTGTTGATAGGAGAGGGCAGCCTTGACAGGAGATAAGGCATGTGCCATGTTTATTGACCACCACTTTTGTAGGGGAACTAAACCTTTCCTCCCAGGGTGACTGTACCACTGACTGATACTTCGACAGCCTCTCCCTGTGCTTTTTTCTCCACTCTGACAGTGTTTCTGGAGCAGGGAATGAGCAGAGGGAGCTGCTCAACAAAGCAGACACTTTTCCTGAGTGCCAGCCTGGGTGCAGATGGCCCTACCAGGTTTCTGAGAGGAGCAGGACCTTGCTTTCCTTGCAGAGGGAAGAGAAACG
Source organism: Psilopsiagon aymara (assembly GCA_024733675.1). Classification (NCBI taxonomy): domain Eukaryota; kingdom Metazoa; phylum Chordata; class Aves; order Psittaciformes; family Psittacidae; genus Psilopsiagon; species Psilopsiagon aymara. The sequence continues at coordinate 28,681 of JANRGW010031519.1, read as the reverse complement.
CTGCTTTTCAAGTGAGGTGTGGGTTCTGAAATGGAAGCAGAGCCACAGGGAATGTGCACCATGTCAGCACAGTCCTTTTGGTTAGGCAGGTTCACACAGACCACGATACTTGTGCCAGGACTGAGTTTCCAACGCCTCCTTTATTTTGGGATCTGGATGCAGCAGGCTGGCAAAGACCCTTTGCTCCATGGAAAATATAGCTCAGTTTTTGTGTGGCTAGGTCTTGAGAGGACAGCTTTGGGAGTACAGCAGGCTTCAGAGCAGCTCCCACCCTATTTCCCTAATTCCCAATGGGAAGAGCTGAGCAGGGGTTGTGTCAGCTTTCCTCTGTCTCTGGTGTCCCCTTGCATCTCTCACCTCATCCATTAGATGAAGGTCAGGAAGGTATTATGGCTCCTGCCAGGCCATGGTGTCCTATCATCCTTCTGGGGGTCCAAGGCAGGGTTTGAACTGTGAGCTTAAATAGCTTTGAGTGCTAATGATGGCTTATGATCCTTTAAAACCTTTGTGCTTCAAAGGCTCCCGGAGAATCTGACCAAATGCAGCCCTTGAAGGGCTCACACTGTTGCCAAAATAGAACCAGTTCTGGGGATGAAGCAACACAGGGATTAGTGCACAGCTCTGCCATGGGAGAAGAGCTGTTATGATGCAGAGCGAGCTGCTGGGGGAATACTGGGAAGGAGACCCCTGGAAAGTTCCTGGTCAGAGTTTGGGTCAAGGCATGAGGAACTATGAGTCCTCAAGGTGGTCCTTCCCACAGCTCAGCAACCCCTGCAACACACTGCTGTGGCAGCTTGGGACCCCATAAGCCATTGCCCTTGTGATTTCTCCTGTCCTGGCCTCAGCTGCCTGGAGCTGCTACCCTGTGGGATGCAGCAAGGTGCAGGAGCTTAACACATCCTCCAGCAGTTTTTCTCTTCTCTTCTCTCCTCTCCTTTTAAACTTGAAGCAGAGAAAGCAGCACTGGATGAGAAGGGTCTATAAATCAGCCTGCTTTATTGCCATGCACAGTTAAACTGCTGCTGCATTTCACCCTGGAGATGGCTGCATTTCAGTGCAGGATGAATTTATTTCTGTATACCAAAGGTCAAACCTTGAGCTTCTGACTTAGTTCTTACTTAGTCCGTACAAAGGCAAAATCCCCATTGAAGCAAGTGTTTGGATATCAGCTGCTCTATAAATAACACAGAACTAAGTGAAAAATAAGCCAGGCTCGGAAGCTTGTAAAGTGCTTGGGAATCCTCAGAAACGGATGGTCCTGGGGTAACTTCTGATTTTAACAGCAAAGGGGAGAACAGAGGCTTGGATCACAAAGTAGGGAGGCTTTTTTTTCCTTTTCAGCTCTTCTGCAGCCTGACTTCCTCTCTTTGACAGAGGAATCCCTGAGAAGTGCAGCCTTGCTCTGAGCTGTTTGGTCTGATCACCTCACAGGAGCTTTTCAGCACGGGGAGGATTCAAGTAGGAGGGAGTGCAGGAGGCAGATGAAACATCGCATTCCTGCTGCCCTCGGCATTCCCCTGCTCTTTGTTTCACTGTAACCAGCTCTTTTCCCGAGTTTGACTTTCTTTCCCCCAAGGGAGGCAGTTAGCTTAGTGAGCTAATGCTCCCCTGATTGTTTCTGAAGATGCAGGCAGTGCCCCATCTCCACTGCTGGCCTTGCTCGATCCTGCCGGATAAATCACGCTGACTTAAAATTGATCGTTCTGGGATGTGGAAGAAAGTGGAGTGGGAGGATTTACCCCATTAGGGTGCATTGATCACCATTACTGTGTGTAATCAGGGTTAATCTCGGGATTAATTGGAGGGATTTGCTGATGGAAACGATCGGCAATTTGTGTTACTTACTGCTCTATTCGCCTCTAATGGCTTAATCAGATTACAAATTAAAAGTGGCTTCTTCAGGGAATCTCCCTGGACTTCAGCAGGAGCCAGTGCAAGAGGAGAGAGGCACATCCAGAACATATGGTTTGAAGCTCTGAGCTCAGTTACCCGGACAGGAGGATGGATGAATGGATGGATGGATGGGCTCCGCAGCACCTACAAGGAGCCCTAGCCTGTGGCAGGGAGAGCACCTATGAGCTGCTGAGCCATGGCGGCTGCACTGGGCTATGAGCACCCACTTTGCCCTTGTTATTTGTGAGCTGGGAACAAAAGGGGTGTGTGTGGAGGTGATATTAGTGCATTTTCTTTAGAGATTTCTCTGTGTGGGGAGAAACCCTCTTGACCATCATGTACCTCTTGACTTGAGCAAGGTACATGATGCCGAGCTGGGATGGTGTGTCTCTGCATGCTGACAACAGCAGAAGTGCTGCTCGGGCCATTTTGTCAAGGGAAAACCTTCCAGGGGGTAGCAGGAAGAATTTTAACTTCGAACAAGCTGCTACAACAGTGATTCCGCAGCAAATAAATAAAGGTTGATGAGCTGAGACTGGTTAAACTAATGACAGAAAGGGTTCCTGTCCTGGAAAGGGATTCATCTAGCTGAAGCTGAGCAGGAAGCATCTGAACACTATTAGTGTAGTGGAATATAAAGTAAGAAGGGTCTGTCTGTGAATACCTTGGCTGAAAGGATGCAGGAGGGGAGTTCTGCAGTAGCAGCAATCACCTGGGGATCCACCACCCACACAAGAGGCTGTACCTGGGAGAAGTTAGGAACTGTCAAGTCTGGCTCTCCTGTGAGAAGGCAAAAAATAGGTATTTTATTTAGAAACACATTCCTATCCAACTTTACCTCAACAGATGGGGCTGGTTGTAAGTGGGAAGGACTCGGTCTCACTTTATTCCTAATCTCTACTGATATTGAGTTTCTGGTATGTGATAGTCAGATAAAAGTGCTGGAGATCTATTTATTCAGCTATTTATAAAGACATTAGCAAACCTGAAGGAAGAAAAGGAAAGTGAATGTTTCAAGTGGCTGCTGACAAGTTAGAGCAGTTTAATAAATCATTTGTAATAAACTACTTTGTGTGTGCTGAGAAACACTACTGACTTCACTAATAAGCCATTCATGATGAAACCAGCAACACTTAAAGAACAGAAATTCATTTGCGGGGCTTGTTGATGTGTTCTGGCTGCTCCCTGCTGTAAATTACTCACCAGATATGTCTGTGTTGGTAAGTCTGTAACTCATAGGAAGGGCATCTTTGCCAGGAGCTGCTCCTCATCAATTAGATCCGAGTGGGAAGGGGTAGCCCATTCCTCATTCCTGGCTAACACTCCCCTCTTTTTCCACAGCATCCTTATCTCCCATCCAGCTAGCAAAGATGAAACCCTTTCCTAGGGAGTGTACCAGGTGGTTGTCTGTGTGCCATTGCTCTAGAAAAATACATCTCATCTACGATTAGACAGTGTCACTCCCTGCTTTTAGCAAACCCAGCAGAGGCAGCTGTGCCTTGTCTCTTTGAAATGTTGCAGCTCGAGCTCTGGCAAGACCTTGGAGGCCAAAGGACTTGCATTTGTTGGAGGGAAGGGGTGAATACCAAGGATGGCTTGAAAAGAGCCCAAAAGTTGTGTTTAAACTAGCAGGAGGCTGGTGCTCAGCAGGTCTGGCAGCAGGGCCAAGCTGCAGATTGGGAATGAAGCTCAGGGTATTTCAGATCCATTTTCTCACAGCTTGACGGCCCTCAAGTGAGCTTGTCTTCCATATCCAGTGCCTGCTGAAGAAGGTGAGCCCTGCCATGGCATCACTGTGCCTGCCCCATCGGGGGCTCAGGAGAAAGAGCCTGGCCTTGCTGTGCCTATTAAATCCAGGGAAAACTTTCCCCCCCTTCCTACCCTGACTTGGGTTCGATTTGGGGATCTGCAGACCAGGCTTTGAAATGTCAGGCATTGTTCTGCCTGTCCCAGAACATTCAGATGAAAAGGTGAAAAAACTCCACTGTTCAAATAGAGGTGAGAATATTTGACCTGACTTTGATCATGGGTTTTGTTGCTGTGTTCCTCAGGCTACATGGTGGTTCAGGAAGGCACTGGGAGAAATTGCAGTACACACAATCCGATTCTAATGCATGCTTCTTCATAAATGCAAAAGGAAAGGAGAAGATGGTCTGTGGTTGCTCCTTTTTATTTGAATGCTAACTAAGGATCCCCAAAGTAAATGATTTCACTGTGGAGATATTCCCTGGGTAGGAAAAAAAAAAAAAAAGAAAAAAAGGCAGTTCCTAAAACCAAACCAAACTGAGCTAGTTTAGTGGATTTTTTGCATCTATACCCTGACATATGGGGTGTATGAAGGAATGAAACCTTTTCCTCCTCAAAGGATTGGCTCCTAGGAGACTCAGCTGTGTCTAAGCTGCTTTCCTTTGCCAGGTGCAATTCCTAAAGCCCCTTGGCAAGCAGTAGCAGGGTGGCTGTGCTATTTGTTTTTTACTGTTTCTTTATTAAAAAGCTTCAGATACAGACAGACTGGCTTTGTTCAGCATGTTGCTGGTGCCCCTGCTCACCCTGACTGAGAGACGTATTGCCTAACATTTAAACTGAGTGCTCCTGACTTCTTCACTCCTGTGTACTTCCAAGTGATCCCACCTGGATCTGCACCCAGTTTGCTGCAAGTCTGCCCACATCCTCCTCCTGCAAATAACTGACACCTCCATGGTTTGAATCTTTCAATCTATTTTGCAGCCAGCCAGGTAACCTGCCACCACATGCTGCTTGCCTGCTGCCAACCTGTGCCTGAAGCCTCTGTGCCATGCAATTAAGCAAAACCACAGCAGCATGTCTGGGGAGGCAGCTGGGGATGATTTGCCCCCAGGAAGAAGGTTTGCTGGATAGTGGGAAAACCCCCAAAACTGTAGGTGAAGTTTTCTCCTACAAGTGGTTCCAAAGTCACTCTTTGCAGCTTGAAGCATTGCTGATGTCAGGAAAGAGAGTGTTTTCCAGGACAGCAGCTTATTCAGTGCATCTTCATGCCTTAGATGACCCCTTGTGATACTGTAGGATCTGCTAAAGCTGTTCATGTGCTTCATCACCTTTCCCCCTCCTCTGCCTCACAACCCATGACTTTAGTGTCATGGATAGGTCAAAAGCTGTCTTTGCTCCTGCTGCTGTCTCTGCAGGTGGGGTGGATGGGGAGGAGTGGGGCTCAGCACCATTTTGGCTGCCAAGAGATCATTTCCCCAGGCATGGAGCCCTCAGTGGCTGCTGGGGCCAGGGAGTTGTGCCTCCTGCCCGCTCAGTGGGTAAGCCACACATTTTTTATGGTTGTGATTATTGCTCTTTCCCTTCTGGAGGAGGTGTAAGAGAAAGCACTCGGGAAAAAGTTTTGGTGCCTGGCAAGGCAACTGGAGACCCCATCTGTTACTTCTTACATTGTTAAAGCTGCTCTCTGCTTCCTATGCCAAGATGGTTTCTGTTAAATGGAGCCTTACCAGGTCATGAGAGCCAAGCAGCTCTTAAATTAGCTAAGACGTTAATCAGGTTCCATTTGAATTAGTGCAGGCTGTATACATCCTCACCTCCAGGCCCCCCCCCCCAAATTAGGCAGGTTTTATATCTTCAAAGCTTCTCTGAAATCGTGTCCTTTTCACCCTCCACCCCCTTTCTGATTGCTGGTGACAAGTATATGCAGCTTAATTGGTTGGCATGGGAGAGGGTGGACATTAATTGGCTGTATTTTGTGCACAGGCTTCCTGTCTTCCAGTGCCTCCGAGGGATCTTATCCATCCCATCACGGAGACCAGCAGCTCCTGAGCACGGCTGCCAGTGAGATGGAGTTGATTCACTGCAGCTGATGACTGAGATTTTGTTTGGCTCTTAAGGCCCTTTGGCTGGGGATGAGCAGATTTCACACCACTGCTGGCAGTCCCTGCAGTGAGTACACGAGGGTGGAAGGGATCTGCAGGTACCCAGCTGTGGGGTGGGTGCGAGAGGACACTGTGGGTGCCTGTGTGGCTGAGCAAAGGAGCATCGGGACCCTCCGGGGTCCAGGATGCCGCTCCTGGAGGGGGTGGTAGATGTAGACACCCCAACAGCCTCTGCAGATCTTGCTTGCATCCTCCCCTGTCTGCGGTAGCCTGTGGGGAAGTGACGCAGCTGAAATGCCATCTCCAAAAGGGGAAGGTCCTTCCTCTTCCTCTCCCCACGTTTTGACCTTCTGGAGCATCTCCCATTGGTGCTGGTCTGCAGGGCAGGGGGTTGTGAGTTACCTTCTGCCTAATAGCTTTCCCCGGGAGCATTTCCTGGGTGTGCAGCCTAATTTTGGTTTAAACCAACATTGTTTAGGGTTAGAAAGTGAGCTGCAAAGTAACATTTCTGGAGATGTGGATTTGGGTGGTGATGTACGCACTCAATAAGTTTCCATAACTGATTTGAATAGACACATTTAGTTCCTTGTCCTGACCATTTTCACACCTTTCCCTTTACCTGATTAATTCTTAACCATCTTCACAATTAGCTGTGAAAGACAGCAGCTGCCCCTCCTCTCCAAACAATCTTCATTCCATCAGGGATCAGCACTTGTGCTGGGATGAGCAGGAAGTTTCTGGTAGCTCTAACTATAAAAAACTAATTTGATGTGCTTTTTATTACCTGGTTACAACTGCCTGCTTTCACAGTATTTACTTAATAGGGTCCTAAATTGCCATGCATCCCTCGCTGGTACAATCAGTGATGCTACAGCAGTGTCAGTGTTGGCACTTAATGGTGTCTGAAGGGTTGGAGCAGGATTTCAAAGCAAATGATAACCCTGGCCTGGGAGCACGAGCAGCTCGGGGTGATGCTGTAGTGGGGATTTGCTGTCATGCATGGCTTTGCATTGCTGTTTTCCATGCTGGGAAGTGACATCGATTCTTTAATCCAAATGTGCAAAATCTTCCTTTTTTTTAAATTTAATTTTTAATTGAACTTGTAGTTAATGAAAATATTTGGGGGCTCAAAATGAAAAAGAGGGCAGAAGAAAGGGAAAAGAACATGGTCACCTCAGCCTCCAAACACTTGCAATTCTGCCTGTGTCTGTGATGGGATGCTGCTCAGGAGAAGTCCCCACACCTTCAGACACCCCCCGCAGTCCTGTCTCTTCCCTTTGCCTACATCTCTGCCATTCACGTTCTCTGGAATGTGAATGGCAGAGATTGGGAACAAAATCCTCAGCAGTCTACAGAAATGGAAGATAATTAGGATTTTACACCTTTTATAAAAGGGGCAGTTTGGACAATAGGAGAGACAAAGGAGCTCTTGACTGCTCATAAAAACCGTAGCCTGGCTTTACCCTTTCTGAGGGGCTGTGGAGGAGGTGGATGTTAGAAATACCCAGTCAGGAGCGAAGGTTCACTTTCAGAGTTAAATTGTCTTTACATGCCACGGACAAAGGAATGCAAGGCTTGCCCTGGCAGTGGAGATTGCAATGGGATTGCAAATGAATTTTCAGAGGGAATAGAGCATCCCTCCATACCTTGCAAGGCTGCTCGCACCTGATGCCACCTCCTTAGGTTAGGAATTTAGCCATTAAAATGCACCTCTTTGGTCTCTTGCCCAGGCCAGCATTTGCACACAGACGTAGAATGATGGTTAGCAAACCTCAAAACATCCTCTCTCATATGGCTTTCCATGAAGGAGATGGTATCTCAGTATAACTTCACTGTTACGAAGCTTTATTCTTATTCAGCTTTATTTTTAAAATAAAATAAATGCTTTTAGTGGCCTGTCGCATTAAACCTTCTTCTCCACAGTGTTTATGTACTCAGGCTATTTGCAAGATGCTGTCATCTCTCCTTTCAGCTGCTGCTTGCTTGAAGTAGGCAGATGCAGCTCTTACAACATTTCTGCCTGGATTTCTCCAGCCTGTAGGTCATTAGAGCCTTAAACTCTCTTGGTGTATCAGTATCTTTGCTAGTAATTACGTGCTTAAAAAGCATATGATATTCCCCTGTTTTAATACACCCTCTCTAGCCAGTATAAACACACAGCAACATGTATACAGAAAACAAACCAAAAGCCTTACTCGGAAAGCTTTCCACTCCATCCACAATTATCTCTCTTGGGGAGTGAATGAGAAAGAGCACATGCTGCAAGTGACAGGCTCTCGGCATCTCTCTGAGCACTGCTGGACTGTGTTCAACAGCTGATGGCAGTGATGGGGGGAAGGACACGTGCAGCAGAAGGATGGACTCATCTTGCTGTGTCAGCCTGGGCTTGAGGCTGGAGGTTTTGTGTGAGCAACTGTTCTGGAGATGCAGCATGGAATGGGAACTTGTTTTTGGTTTAAAAGTCGAACTGTGCTGGAGGAACATTCCTAAAGTTATAAAGGTCCCCCTAGCATCTGCCTGAACCCCTGAAGCTGTGACTGCAGGTTGATGAGGCACCACTGATCCCTGCAGCTGGAAGTGACTCTGATGTGGGGCTATGCTGGAGAAAGCCAGGCTTATCAGTTAAAACTTTGGGGTTCAAGGTGTTTCTTGTTGAAATAGGATGGATGTCTGCCCACCAGTGTGCACAGCGCTGGGTAACTGGGGGACTTGTTTTTAAAGACAGCCCATTTTCGTAGTTCTAGCAGAAAAGTTGATAGGCATCTGTGATACTTGATCCTTTCTGTGGGTCAATGTAGGTCCATGGGGCTTGCACCTGTTTGCTCATGGCCAGGACCGGTGAGCACCAGTAATGCTCTTTGCTGCTGGTCTACTGCCTTTCACCAGCACTAATTTCATACCCAGAGGACAGAAAAGGCAGCATCAAGGAAAATACCCCTCGGTGCTTGCAAATACCTGGGGCTTGCTGGTCTGTGCCCTGCTGGAGGCTCATCTTGACTGCGATAACATTGTGTTTTATTGAGGGTTTAGGTTTCCTCTGAGCATAACTAGTTTTGCCATTAAGACTCGAGTCTTTGCTGATGAAGGAGGCTGAGCTCACAAGAATATAACATTTCCAGACAGTAACTGGAGCACCAGCCCTTCCCTCACACTCATCGACAGCAGGTCCAGTCCTGTTCCCACGAGGGCTGCAGAGCTCAGCGAGGCAGGGAGGGCTCTGTGGAGCTCGTGGCCCCATCCTCCTCTCAGAGGATGGAGGTGGTGGTAAATGCTTTTTCCAGGATGGTAATGCTGTACAGACAGAGACTGACATCTCCGGAACCCCAGGGGATGCTCTGTGACTTTGCATCACCCAGGTTCTCCAGCAAGAATGAGAACTTGGGATGACCCACTCTTCCTCTGGCATGTATAGCTCTTAGGTGAGTTTTACTCTAAAAATACTTCTTATATGGTATCCCTTCTTAATATATTTTTTTTAACCTATGCCCTAAATTACAACATGATACAAAAGATACTATCTGTTTCTCTTACACTGTTCATTTCTGCCAGATATTAGCTATTAAACCACACTGCTTTTGCAATGCAGAGGCATTATTGCAGATGAGTGACCAGGCCTAAGCATTCCAAATGTCTGGATAGTTAGAAATGAAAGTGGTTCCCACTAGGAGATATGAGAGCATGAGTGAGTTAAATCTGACTGCAGAGAGGAAGGGAGAGATAACTGGGGGTGATCTGCACCATCTTGGTCTATCTAACACAGGGGTGGATCTTTTTTCCCTCTTGCAAATGCCTCCCTTTGGGAATGAGCAATACTTCCCCTTTTCACACACTTGTGTTCTGCTAAGTTTTGAGTGGAGTTGTTCACTTGACTGTAAGCAAAGTTGTCAGTGGCCTATTTTTTTGGAAGACACGTGCTGATCCAAGGGAAAACAAAAACAAACCATCAGAGGGCAAATCTCTCCCTTTCCCTCAACTTGTGCAATTAGGGAGGTTTTTATTCTGAGCCTTGGTAATATGGGACCATCTGTATTGGCTCTGGCAGGTCCCATTCCCCAGCTCCTGTGCTTAATTGCACTTCCATTGGCAACTTAAGCAGTTGCTGCATGTGTTTCAAATGAACTCTCCACTTCAGGCTGGTTTTACTGATCACCTTTGTGTGATTGGCAATTAAAACCCTTTTCAGACAAGGGAGAATTATTGCCTGTTTTTCAGCTTGTCTCTCCCTCCTTCAGCTTGCTCTGCCTTTTGCATTTTCTAATATTCCCTCAGTTCCTTATCTATTGCAAAAGCCTCACATGGAGCCATTTGTCTCTTCCTTTGATGAGAACTATGCCTTTTGGGAGACCATCTGGGCTTTTCCCAGCTGAACAGGATGGTCTCCAGCGCTGCAGCAGACTTGCCCAGTTTTTAAGGTGCTTGTGGGGAATAAAGGAGGAGGCGAACAAAACAAAATAAGAGATTGAGAGCAAAAGAGGATGAACTTAGCCCAGTGGTAAATCCATCCCTGAAGCTGTGGTGCAAACAGGAAATGATCTCTTAACACTGTGCACCTGCATCCCGGGAAGAGCATCCAAAAGGGGCCCAAGCCCACGGCAGGGTCTGGAGGAATGGCGCTCACAAGCCCAACTGCAGGGATTTTTAAGACTCCTTGGCCAGCTTCAGTCCTTGCTCAGCTTCTGGTTCCTGCCTCCTTGTGCCTTTGCCAGATGCGTTCTCCTTTCCCTTATCCTACAGTAAATTTATCCAGTGCTGTTGAAAAGTATTGAGGCGACAGCTCTGGGAGCTGGGGCCCAGTGAAATGCTGGGATGCTGACAGCATCTTGGTGCCCTGTGCAAAACACCATGGGTTTAATGCCCCGTGCATGGCTGGTATTTGGAGTTAATGATGCTGCTTGATGGGCTTTTAGCAATCAAACCTGGGCTGGAACCATCAAACCTGGGAACTTGCAGCTCTCCAGCTACCCCATGCCAAAGCTCCTCATGAGAAGGAAATAAATGTGTACAGGCACATGAAAAAGTGCTTATGTGGAGCCTGGGATGGCTGCAACCAGCCCTGGTGTGGAGCCTCCCTGGCTTAACCCGACACAGTAACAGGGTGTAAGTGGCTGAGACAGGAACATCAGCAGGACCAAAACCACAGCAGGAGGGAAATATCCTGCCCAGCCAGGAATTGGGTTGGGCTGCTGGGAGGTGGGGTGGGTGTCAGTTTCTGTGCTCTCATTAAAACTCAGCTGAGGCTGACAGCATGTGTGAAGGTGCTGCCTGAAGCACAGGTCCTACCAGGTCTGCTGGCTGTTCCATTCAGGAGTGACACAAGTCAAAGCATCCCTAAAGACCCAACACTGAAGAATTGAGGAAGGTCTGATGTGATTTTGGAATGCAAGTAAAATCACAGCAGAAAGAAGGTGATCCCCAGAAATGCAGACTCACCCTGTCTGAGGCAAACAGCCCCCCTTCTAATCATAACTTTACAAGGGAATTTGCCTTTTCTTTGCAAGACAGGCAACTGTCTGTGTGTGAAGGGGTGGCTGACCTGAGGTGCATGCCTTGCTCCCAGCTCACCAAGCACTCAAAGGATGCAACCGCTTGCAAACAAGTGTTCTGCCCTGGCTCAGTGCTGTAAGTACAAGCCCAGGTCAGCTTTCCCAAATCTGTTGTGCTCCCCTCCCCAAGCTACAGATGAGAAGGAAGAAAGGGGTCAGAATGCCTTTGGCAGCAGAGACCTTGGAGAAGCCTGAAAGAAATTGCCTGCAGCTGCTGCTGTAACAGGCTAAAACCCAAGCCATGACAGTACTTTTTGGATTCCAGTGGGATGGGAGAGGTGTTTTCTCGAGGCACGCTTCCCCATGCCCTGCAGGGGGTTATAACAAAGTGATTGTGGGATTTAAGTCCATGATGGTGGGATTAGGAGTTTCTCAACTGAGACTGTACCACATTCTTTCCCCCTGATTTGCCACTTGGTGCTCTCCCCTGACCAGAAACCGGCTTGCTCAGCTCCCATTTACACTGCTGGAAGAGTTTACAGTACAGCCTCAGCCCGGTGTCCCTTCCTAGTGTATGTGCCTTGATTTAATGCTTTGATTTGAAAGTTATTTTTTATAATAAGAGAAAGATGGCCCATGCCAAAAAAAGCAGTTTCATAAAATGCTGAACATGACTTGCATTCTGTAATTGCAAACCTGAGAGACTCGGAGTAATTGACATTTTGGATGTATTGCAGAATATCATATTTAATCTTGAAAAGCAGGTTCCAGGCAAAGGAGGAAACTGCCAAGCCAAACTCAGACTCCTCACCAGGTTCCTACCATAACTCATTTTCAGATCCATCCAGCACATTTCTGAGCCTAAATGTTTACGTTTTTGATTTACTAAGATAACATTCCTGGGTCACTGAAACTGTTTGTCAGGGAAGGTCTCAGGGAGACAGCAGGAATTAGTGATGCGCTGCCTCAAGCCTGGGGAATGTGTGAGGGGTGTTCACGCTTCAGAGAATTGTGTCAGTCTCCTGTGATCTGGGGGATGGCAGCAAGATCTTGCACCCCCCCATATGTTCTGATGGCCGTTTGGATGATGCAGGTGTGTGTACCCTTTCATAGAGGTGGTCCTTGAAGCTAACTGTGCAAAACGCCCGAGGCGCAATGGCGTAGAGAGCTCTGCTCCAGGTCCTGTGCAATGGGCTCCTTGCTGCCAGGATCCCCATTCACGAGTGTGTGAAATTGCATGAATGTGGGACCGGACACAAATTGGATTTCACAGAAGTGTGACTCAGTGCATGTGTACTTTTGTCAGTGCATGACTTCAGTGCGTGTGTAATTTTATAAACGCGTGGGATGTGACTGATGCTCGGTGAGTGAATCTGAAGCCGGAGCTGCATTTCAGAAGCCAAACTTCCAAGCCAACCCATGGGTTCTACTTTTCTTTTGTCTACAAGTGCAGCTTCTGTGAAGTATCTGTCCCACATTATCATGGTTTACAGCCCAGCTATAAACATTTGCTTCTGTTTGAAATACAACAAATATAAGCGGAAATCTGCTCCCTGCTTTATGCATCCTGGTAAAGGATACCAGTAGAAGTCTTTAACAGGGCCAGCCCTCTTCTTGCAAATAGAGTGTTTACCTTGATACAGATTTCAGTGGAATGGATACTAATTTACAGTGGTGCAAATGAAAAGAAAGCAGAAAACCCAGGAATGTAAGTGGGAACTATACACCGCTGACCGTGGAAATGAAGACACAGCCCCGGCACCACAGCTCTCAAAAGCATCGGCTGAGCCACATTTATACTGGGCCAAATTCTGACTCGGTGACTCATGCTGGATAGGGCCAGACATTTGAACTGCCTTCTTAAAGGTCTCCTTGAAGGGCTCCTGGGACCATAAGTTATTTCTCGTGAGCAGCGATGGGGCCAGGCTTGTTTGTTAGATTTGTTATAGCTGCTTCCAGGATCCAGCCAGGATTAAGATGGTGTTGAATTTGGTGCCGAATGCGCATGATGGAAATACTGCCCTTTAGCTATGAGGGTATGGGGGGGAAGGAGCTTCCCTTCCCCTCTTCTGGGGTGGGTTTTCTGGCAGGGCTGCCGGCCCAGTTTGAGGATGATTTGAGGGTCAAGGCTGGCATCTATTGGAAAGAGGTTATTATTTGCCCAGCTGCACATCTTTATTCATAACGTGCCCATTGTTCTTAACATTTTGCATATTTCATTGTGAGAAGTGGCATGAGGAGGGGGAAGCAATCGCCATGTCTGGGGGATATGGGCTTTTATTTCGGTGGTGGCGGGCTGCAGCGGGAGCCCATGACTGTCAGGATGTTCACATCTGTTCCTGATTTGTGGACAATGGAGCACCATCCACTCACTGCACATAGACGATCTGTGACAACTTGACAGTCTGCCCAGGAATTCAGACCGAACACTTACTATCCAAAACGATCAATGTTGTCTGATCCAACAGCAAAAGC